>CABHPR010120206.1:0-15522 GCA_902168415.1 Peromyscus melanophrys
TGCTGTGGTCCTTTTTGAACATGGGGCTTAGCTGGAAGATGTGGGTTCCTGCCCATAGCACTTGAAGTTTATAGCCAGCTCTACTCATAGCCCAAGATTTCTGCTTCCTGGTCTCCAATAATATGAGGAGTCCCAGCCACACATTCCTGCCACGCCTTCCCCACCATGATGGAATGTCCTCCTGAGTCCAAACAAATCCTTCTTCCCTCACTTGCTTCTGTTGGGTTCTCTGTCACGTTGATGAGAAAAGTAAACAGTACATTTTTATAGCATCACTGTTCATAGCAATGGTCATTTGCTATGTTCCTTGCCTGGGAATAATTTCCAAGTGAATGCTAATTGTTTTATAGTGGTCAATTATTTTCCTTGGTTTCCTGGGAAATATGATTGTACAAACCAAAATCCCTCTCATAGGACTAACCCTGGGGAAGAACAGAAATCTCCCCGCCCCCAGTAAGTTTACCTGATCATGGATCTTTAGGTCCAGTGCAGTTTCAGCTAGCTGGAGGGAGATTTCAGATGGTAATATAGTGTAAAGACCCAAGTACTTATTCTTCTGTTCTTCTGCGATTTTCTCGATGCTCTCTCGGTGGCTTGTGGCTTCAGCCAGGAGGGTCTGAGGAAAGAAAGCAAAACAAGACAGAATAGGTACCTGATAAGGAACACACTTTTTATGGATCTAGAGATAAAGCTGTCTGTTTTTCATCGGTTATGAAATTAGAGAATCATCTTAGGAGGGGAATGAGCTTCAGCATGTCCATTTTCATCAGGTAGCTGATCTCAAGAAGGAATATGGCATACCTATATAATACATGCCTAAAAATTCTAATTAACAGCCCATTAACTGTGCACAAGAGTGAGCAAGACAAAGGCCACATTTTGACGTGATGGGCATAGAGAGCGAGGACACTTTCGTACCTTCAGTTCTTCTAGTTGTGTGTCTATCTCTATTGTTGGATTCCCTAAGTATTCCTTTGTTTCTTGAACCCAAGACTTCACAGAATTGATTTGCGACTCCACGGCTTCTCGTTCCTGGAGCTCCTGCTTCACCAGTTTCCCGTGACTCTTCACTTTGTCTTGCATGCTTCAAAAACCAGAGGGAGAAAGCACAAGTGGGTCTGAAGCGCAAGGAACTCTCCTGGGTGTGACGCAGTTTTATAACGGACATAGAAAGGGGGGGAAACCTAGTATGTTTGTGGCAGGTAATGTTACTTCTGGTTCTGTCAGATATTGTTCAGTGACACCAGGGTTCAGTTCAAGTATAACAGAAGAAGTTGCGTCACTGGGGTGAATAATTGATCCCTGGAAATGTGAGAGCTGACTTTGTTCCCTGCCACTAAATTGCTATTTATTTCCCTCTGCAGAAAACCTAGAGATAGACAGATCCTTCGCTTCATCTTTCAGATCTGCTCAAACGGTACAGGATCATCACCATTTGAAAGTCATGTGCCATTGGATACGTGTGTGGCTTTAGACATGTCACCGCGGTTAATGTCAATGTCATGATTTGAATTAATGGGACAAAAGGCTTTTCAATACATAGTATCAGATTACCCTAACACCATTAATAACTGAGGGAGGTGAGAATATGTATTTGTGTGAGGTAACATTACTTAATAGAGGAATAAAAAATTACCTAAAAGCATTTCCCCAATGGCCCAAGAAGTGAATCAGGCCAGTTCTAGGTCATCAAGATGAGCTTTCTCCTAGAGTCACTACCAAGGAATGGGATTAATTGCCTAGATTTCTATATCATTCTTGCTCCCATCCCCCTATATCACCAATGGGTTATCAAACTTTATCAAACCAACATTTTAAATAATGCTCAGTTGCTAGAGGCCCGTGTCTAACCTGGGACTTACTAATAGCCAGGCTGACCTCAAACTCATGACCTCCTGTCTCAGTCTGCGGGTGGTTAGGATGATAAGTATGTGTCACCATGTACTTGTTCTCTTTTGAATGGCTCAGTCTCTTTCCCACCGCCCGAGGGATTTCTAAACTTTGTGTATGTGTTTCCACTCCAGTGTTATTCAAACGCAGCACTCAGTCTCCAGCTGCAGAAGACACCTTCTTTGCCGTCCCCTCTAGACTAGGTATCTCTGCCTGTAGTCTCTTAGTGTCTGTGGTGGTTAATCTTCATTGCCAGCTTCCCTGGGTGTAGTCACCCAGAAGCACACTTATGAGCAACTTCCCAGAGATGTTTAACTGAAGGGGGATGCCCTCTCCTAAATGTGTGTGGCACTACCCCACAGGCTGGGATCCCAGACTGAATAAAAAGGAAAATAAAAGAAGCAAACCGAACACAACCATTAATCGCTCTGTTTCCTGACTGGGATGTAGTGAGAGCGAGGGTCCTCATGATCCATCACGCCCCCCCCCCTCCTGTGACAGGCTATAGCCTCTCAGACCATGAAGCAAAACAGAACCTTCCTTCCTTAAGGTGATTTCATTACTGTGACAAGAAAAGTAACAACTTTGTGCATGTTTTGCAATACTTTTCTGAACTGGTCCTTTGGTCTTCTATCAGTACTTTAAAATGCAGGAAGGTTAAACAATGAGTCTGTTTGACTTGTCAGTGTATCCCCGCCGTGTGTGTGTGTGTGTGTGTGTGTGTGTGTGTGTGTGTGTGTGTGTGTGTGTGTGCATGCGCGCGCAGATGTGGGGGGTATGAGGATACATGTGTGTGCAGATGCGTGTACATATGCATGTACATAGAGGCCAGAGGTCCGTCCTGGGTGCAGTTCCTCAGGAGGTATCTATCTGGGTTTGTCACACAGACTTTCTATGTCCCAGTGTTCATGGTGCAGGCTGAACTGCCTGGCCACCTAACCCCAGAGATCTGCCTGTCTCTCTGTCCCTGTTGCTGGGATTACAGGTATGGGCTACCATCATGCTCGAGCAGCAGGCACTTGACCAACTGAGGCACGCTCCCCACTGGCTCTTATCATTGTTTAATATTTCTATTATCAGATATGTACTTGTCCAATAAAGAATGGAAGAGTTAAGAAAACCCGGAAGCAGAAATGATAGGAATAGACCTCCACCTTTTGCAGCTGGCATGATGGAGCATCCCCATGCCTGAGTAGCTCAGGTGTGCCTTTGAGTCAAGGCCAGTTGCAATAGTGAACAAAACAGGTGTGTAATTACTTGAGGCATTGATCCTGCATGGCAGTGATTTCCTGCAGGATGGGCACCTCTTCTCCCGCACCGGGGAGGGCTCCGTCTTCCAGCATGCTCAGCGCTCGCTGTTGTAACACGCCTAGGGCCAGCTGCTGCTGCTCCAGCTCCAGCAAACACGTGTCGTGGTATTCAAGGAGGGCCGTGAGCTCCGCTTTTGAGGCTTTTTCTGGTGAACTCCCAGGTAATTTACCTTGCAGCTGATCAATCATTTCGGTGGTTTCTTTAATCTAGTGACAAGTAGACATCTTATGAAGCTCAAAATTATACTGAAAAAAGTATGGCGAGTCCAGTCAGGGCCACACTAGACATCGTTAACCATGACGACATAAATTCCAACTTTTAGAAACGAAAACTGACATGGTAGTTTTAACAGGAAGGGCCCCCTCCCCCACCCTGGGTTTAAATTATTAATCCTCAAATCTTATCAAGGCAGTTGTGTACGTGGCAGAGAAACTTTAAATGGACGAACACACAACACATCCATTCTTAAAGTTAGCCTGAGCGTGTGTGGGAGTCACAAAGAAGACCTGGCTAAAACACTGAACCTTCCCTGATGGGTGGAAGAAATTACATATGGATTTGAGGAATGGGTTTGATTCTTATTTTTACAACAAAGAAAAAAAATATTTTAGACTTTTTCCAAAAATTGGTTAAAAACAAAGGGGGCTTACACTGGTTTTGTCTTCCTTTCAAAATTTTATTGCTTAATTCTCTTTTTAAAAATTCATTTATGTATTTATTTTTGAAGTTTTATTGGTTGTTAATGAGTGTGTGTGCACATGCATGTGTGAGGTATGCCCAAAAGCACAGGTGTACATGTAACACACATGTGGATGTCATAGGACAACTTTTAAGAGTCTGTTCTCTCACTTCCCTGTGGAGTCTAGGGTCAAATCAGGTCATGGGTCTTGAACCACAAGCCCCTTTACATGCTGAACCATTTAGCTGGCCCTTATTTATTTTAAAATTGGTATGCAAAACAACAGATTCCCTTATAACATTTTCATATGAACTTGGTTTTGGTGGCTCCAACTCCCTCCTCACGTACACCTCCCTTTCCAATCTCCCTATCTTCCCCCATCCTACCTCTTACATTCATTCTTCTGTCCCATTTCCTTTTTTTTTTTCCTGCTCTCTGTCATGTGCATTCTATTGCCCTCCCCATGTCCCCTGGTCCTCACTTAAAACTAAACTGTACAATGCACATTACATTTTGGTTCATAATTTAGTTTGAAATGGAAAAAAAAATGATGTAAGTTTCCTAAGACTAATTTCAAAAGAGAAGCATGTGGCTGTTTGAATGAGCAATCCCCCACCCCCGACCTCCAGCCTCGGGTATTTGAATACTTGGTCTCTAGTTGATGGCCCTGTTTGAGAAGGTTTAAGAGGTGTGGCCTTAGTGCTGGAAGTATGGCACTGTGGGAGGGCTTGGAGAGCTAAGGTCTTTGCCTACTCCTGGTTTGTGCTTTCTGCTTGGTGCTTGTGGTTCAAGATGTGAGCTCTGAGCTTGCTGCTCCAACCGCCAGGCCATGCCTGCTGCCTGCTGCCATGCCTCCCCACCATCGAGGACCCTAATCCTCTGGAATTGCAAGCCAAAACAAACTCTTTCGTCTCTAGGTTGCCTTGGTCATGGTGTTTTTATCACAGCCACAGAAACGTAACTAACACAAAGGCAAAAGGCAAGATATCGGTTTTCAAAATACATCCTAATCTTTGAGAAATAAAGCAAAACACAACTTAAGCCGATCCGTAATCCAAGTTACCTTATCGCTCAAGCCCTTCCACTCATCTATTGCATCCTTCAGTATCTTCTCCTGGTCCTGGGCCACAGCACGGAGACGTGTCCAGCGCTGCCAGGCAGTGGTCATCGACCTGCTTAGGGTCGCTTTGCTTGCATCATTTCCGGTTTTCTCTAGGTGTGATGCCTTTTCCTCCAGGGCCACAATTTTCTCATGGAAAGAGTCAACTACAGACACTAAAGCCTAGTGCAGGGTTGGGGGTGAGTAGAGGGGGTTAGAGAAAGATTGATTTTGTTTTTAAAGTTCTACGGACTTGGGTCAAAGCCCAAAGACACTTTTGCAAAAGGAAATATTACTATATAAATGTAGGTTCCTCAGGCACATGTCTATAATTCTAGTGGTGGGGAGGTGGGGCAAGAGAGTCAGGGGGTCGAGGTCATCCTCAGCTACATGTTGAGTTCAAGACCAGCTTGGGCTACTTGGAACCCTGCCTCAAAAACCCAGAAGTAAAATTAATAATTATGAGTACATTTTGCTGCCTCTAATAACTCCAAAGGTTAACTTATCAGAGTTGGGTTTGGATTTATTTTGAAAGGTGACTATTATTTATTTACAAAAGACAAGTTATTTTCTACTTGAGATGATTATTTTTCATTATTCTGGCAATCAACAAGAAGGAAGGAAATTTTTACTTTGGTATTCCAGAATGCTATCGTCTTCCTTTTGTTGCTCTGCCAGTGAGGGACACTCAGGTATTTATTTCTCGATTTTGTTTTAGTTAGTCCAAGTTATCAAGAGACGGTATTTACTGACGTTTTAAAAGGTTTAGTTAGTTGTTATTCTGAGGGCTGGCAGGATATGGGCAGCAGTTAAAGATGACTTTTGAAGAGTCAGTTCTCTCTTTACACCTTGTTTTCTGCTGCTGCCCTGATTCCGGGAGCTCCCAGCTGCCATCTCCCTCGCTGTAGGGGTGCTAGCTAGGACCACTAACCTGTGCCTGCACATCTTGATTTTTATGTGGGATCAGGGGACCCAACTCAGGTCGTCAGGTGTCAGGCTTGCGTGGCAAGCACTTTTACCCACCAAGCCACTTCCCTAGCCCTTCACTGTCATTTTTAAGAAGCAGATTGCTTTGAATTTCTCTGTTGATCCTTAGCTACGCATTTCTTATGAACATCCCCCCAACTATGAAATGTATTTATTTGTGTCTATATCATACCGAAGGAAGCCAGATGGAAATAAAGATTTAATGATATGATTCTGGAAACATCACAAAGACTTGTTGCAATTAACATTAAAAAGACATTAAAAAAACAATGACAAAGCTGACCTTGTGTTTTGACAACTTTTCTTCAGCTTCCTGGCTGGAAGACGTCTTCAACAATGAAAACTCAGACAGCTTCTTCTCTGCATCATTCATCAACTCAATGACCTCTTCCCTTGCTTTCTGGTACTCCTGCCATTGAACCGTACATCTTGAAAGAATCCAAGAGAAAGAAATAAGCTATACAAACCCAGCTATCTCCCACACAGAGCTCTGATGTCCACATGTCTAATGATAAGAGAGAAAAACAAATTTACAGGCTAATGTATGTTACTATATACATTATATTAGCACACTATTGTTTTCTGTGTGGCAATATCTTTTTGCATGAACCTACTCTCGATACCTCTGCAGGAGGTCCTGCTGGGCATGGGAGTCCTGGAAGATCCTCTGACTCCTCCTTTCCAGGGAAGCCATCTTCTGGGCTAGCTCTTCCCTTCCAGCTGGCTTGATGAGTGGGTCCAGCTTGGTCACAAGACCTTGGAGCTCCTCCATGTTGCTGTGGAACTGACCCTCTGTTTTGAAAAATTCCACGTGACTTTTGAGATTTTCCTCCGCACTCTCAACATCTAGGCCGTTGCCCGCCAGCTGTAACATTTCTTGGGCATCCTCAAGCCAGTCATTGGCTGTTTGGAGCACTTGATAATACCTTTGACAGTGACTGTATGATTCTGTCAAGGTTGCCTGAAAGACAGTCATCGTGAGATAATCAACTTCCATTTGCAGTAGGTTTGTAAGAAGTCATTTTATTTTTCCATCTCTTTCCTAGGTCCCAGCTCTAGAAACGCCATAAGAAGTTAATGCATAAGTTGGGAGAATTGTTTCCATGGTGAGTGCATCCGAATCCTGTATTCCTCCCTTTGCTAATCTTACTTTAATCCTACCAGTGATAAATACATCACAGATAGGAGAGAAATGAACTATAAATTTATGAAAGCATCTTGACTGGTTCTGAAACCATGTTTTTTTTTTTTTTTTTTCCTCAAAGCAAAATACAAAGCTTAGCAGCTGGATAATTTGTGAAGTCGTTATGCCTCCATGGGTTAAAAGAATGATAACATTCAATGTCCAAACTAGCCTTTGCCAGCTTCTGGAGATGAATGGCTTTCCCTTGAGTCTTGAGACAGAGACTAAAATAGAAGTAGAAATCCACAAGGCTTTCTTCTTCAAACCCAGAAGGAATGGAAATACTCTAACCAGCCACCAGTGAATGGATAAGAGGAGCCACCCTGAAAGCAAAGACAGATGTACAGTTGTCAGGGTGAGCTGCAAACAAGGAGCGGATGGGAAGGGAGACTGAAGGGTGAGCATGTGGGTTACAAACGCTCCTCATAACATCTGGATGGAGGCAACCAAGATGCAGAGGCAAAGCAGAGACAACCTACCAGATTTAAGATTGTGTTCAAGAATCACCAACTTGAAACAAATAATCAATGCGATAGATCAGCGGTTCTCAATCTGTGGGTGGCGACCCCATTGGGGGTTGCATATCAGATACCCTGCATAGCAGATATTTACATTACAATTCATAACAGTAGCAAATTACAGTTATGAAGTAACAAGGAAATAGTTTTATGGTTGGGGTTACCACAACCTGAGGAACTGCATTAAAGGGCTGCAGCATTAGGAAGGTTGAGAACCACTGTGATAGATGATTTTCAAACAGAAGAGGTCAGTTGCTGGGAATGCTGTGAATGTGTTGCTCTGATTGATTGATAAATAAAATGCTGATTGGCCAGTAGCCAGGCAGGAAGTATAGGTGGGACAAGCAGAGAAGAGAATTGTGGGAACAGTAAGGAGATGCTGCCAGCCTCCGCCATGAGAAGCAGATGTTAAGATACTGGTAAGCCATGAGCCACATGGCAACTTATAGATGAATAGAAATGGGGGGACTGGAGAGATGGCTCAGAGGTTAAGAGCAGTGGCTGCTCTTCCAGAGGTCCTGAGTTCAATTCCCAGTAACCACATGGTGGCTCACAACCATCTGTAGTTAGATCTGGTGCCCTCTTCTGGCCTGCATACATGCAGGTAGAATACTTGTATACATAATAAATAAATCTTTAAAAAAAAAAAGAAATGGGTTAATTTAAGATATAAGAACTAGATAGCAAGAAGCCTGCTACGGCCATACAGTTTATAAGTAATATAAGTCTCTGTGTGTTTGCTTGGGTCTGAGCGGCTGCAGGACTGGCAGGTGAGAGAGATTTGTCTTGACCATGGGCCAGGCAGGACCAGGAAAACTTCAGCTACAGTCAGTCCTTGCCCTGTACTCAGGGCCTGTCTCTGTATCTACAGCTGTAGGAAAATAGTTGTTAAAGTTTAATGATGGCTGTGAGTTAGCATAGAGAGCAAGTATGCTAAGCACACTTTGAAAAGCCAGCATTTTATGTGTTTATTACAATCTTACATAAACACTGTAAGTGTTGCTATTTAATGAGTTAATCTACATGTGAAGTAAAGGTAAATGATAGGAAGATTCTGCATGCCTGATGCCCAAAGAGGCCAGAAGAGGCATCAGATCACCTTGAACTGGAGTTACTGGTGTTTCTGAGCCAGCTCAAGGTTCCCAAATCTAGCACCTGCGTAAGAACATCAAACAGTCTTAACCACTGAACCATCTCTCCACGCCAGGATTATTATTATCTTTTGTGACAGGTTTTCATATAGCTTATATGTAGGCGTTTAATTTATGATCCTCTTCCTGCCTCTACTTCTTAAGTTCTGGGTACATGGCCATCTACCACCAGGCTCCATTTAAGTAGTGCTGGGAATTAATCTCAGAGCCAAGTGTATGATGGGCAAGCAACTGAACTTTACCGACAGAGCTACATTCCTAGGTCCTCAGCCATGGGATTAAAGGAAACAAGTCTATAGTAGCCACTGTATCTGTTCTCTTATACTGAACGAGGAGAGTGTCAGGGGCTTGAGCAAGTCCCAGTAGGAGGGCAATCTGGGAGGTTCTCCACACACTCCCGTCACTGTTTGTAGTTCCCAGGTCTCAGGAGCAGC
The DNA here is from genome assembly GCA_902168415.1 of Peromyscus melanophrys. Taxonomy (NCBI): domain Eukaryota; kingdom Metazoa; phylum Chordata; class Mammalia; order Rodentia; family Cricetidae; genus Peromyscus; species Peromyscus melanophrys. Next base: position 9,253 of record CABHPR010120206.1, read on the forward strand.
AGGTAGAGCACTCTTGTTCCTGCTGGGCTACATTTGACGCCAGGGGAGGGAAGCCCTCCTACCTGAAGAAAGGGAGGAGAAAACAGGGCAATGGATGGGACCGCCTACAAACGAACACGTCTCGGCACCTTAGTCGGTCTGTGGCATTTATCTGGCTTCACTCACTTTGGAGTCTCTCCATCCAATGTGGTTTTTAGAATGCCAGATTTCACGTAGTATAAAAAGGGCACTAAGTAGCCACTGGCCATACATTCTATTAATATATTCACAATGCTTCTGTGTGGGAATTATTCCCAGGGGCTCTGCTGGTTTAGGATGCTCCAGGCACTTGTGTAAATATTTGCATGTGCCCTACACACTGTGCCATACTTGAAGTCATCTCCATATTGTGGTGGTATTGTGTTCCCCAAAATATTGTGCACCCTAATAAACTTATCTGGGGTCAGAGAACAGGACACCCACAATATTAAACATAGAGGATAGGCAGTGGTAGCACTTGCCTTTAATCCTAGCATTCCAGAGGCAGAGATCTACCTGGATCTCTGTGAGTTCAAGACCACATTGGAAACAGCCAGGCATGGTGACACATGCCTTTAATCCCAAGAAGTGATGACAGAAAACAGAAAGGTATATAAGGCGTGAAGACCAGAAACTAGAAGCATTTGGCTGGTTAAGGTTTTAGGCTTTTGAGCAGCAGTTCAGCTGAGACCCATTTTGGATAAGGACTTAGAGGCTTCCAGTCTGAGGAAACAGGATCAGCTGAGGAACTGGCAAGGTGAGGTGACTGTGGCTTGTTCTGCTTCTCTGATCTTCCAGCATTCACCCCAATACCTGGCCCTAGATTTGATTTTATTAATAAGACCATTTAAGATTCCTGCTACACCATATCCCTTCTGACACCTAATATAATGTTGTTATACTTTATCGTTAAGGGAGTCGTGTGAAAGGGTAAAGGTCTGTACATGTGTCAATTTAAAAAAAAAAAAAGCCAACCACATTAATCTGGAGGTTCCTCAAAAAATTGCGAATGGATCCATTGTATAAGTCAGCCATACCACTCCTGGGTGTTTTCCTGAAGGGCTCTAGACCAACATGTCACAGAGATGCTTAAACATCTGCATTTACTGCAGCACTGTTCATCATGCTTTAGTCGTGGAATTGCCTCGAGGGTCCACCAACAGGAATGGATGAAGCAAACGTGGTATGCATAAACAACAGAATTTTATTCAGTCATAAACAAGGAGGGGGTGTCTTTTGGAGGAGAATGATTGCAACTAGAGAGTCTTATATTATGCGTATGGAGCCTAGATAGTTTTTTATGGTACAAACACACATGCACATGCATGTATATGACATGAGAATGAAGAAATAATAGAGAAAAGACAGGAGACAAATGGGGCAGGGTTTAATGCATGAAAGTGTCCTTATGAAACCCAGGACTGTGTACAGTGAATATATGTTAGTAAAAACAAGTAAGTCAGTTGCAAAAAAAAAAAAAAGAAAGAAAATTTTCTCTGAGGTTGGTTGAATCTGTTGCAAGCTACATTATCAAAATCATTTATTATCTCTTCCAAAGGTGAGGGGGAAAAAAAAACCCAGCATACTTTACCAATCTAAGTAAAATGTATCCAATATGGACACATGACAATGACCACACACATAAACAGTAAAAATGGTCTTTGAAACAGTGTTTGGTATTTTAGGTTTTTGTTTTTGTTTTTTTGGTTTTGTGTTTTTTGAGATGAGGTCTCCTAGTAGCCCAGGATAGCCTCAAAGTGGTTTGTAGCTTAGAATGACCTCAGACTCCTAACCTTTCTGTCTCCACATTACAAGAGCTATAATTATATGACTATGATCCATCACACTTGGATAAAATTAAGCGCTGGGCTGTAAACGAGAACCGACCCTAACCAGATTTTTCACATGTATACAGATAGGCAGCCCGGAAAAGGAAAGGCAGAGCGCCCCCTACAGACCTGCCGGGTGCGCAGGGCTTCCTGCACATCTCCATCCAGCTCCTTGAGCTCCGCCAATGTGTGCTCCAGGTCTGCAGAAATCAGATCCTTGGCTTTGGTGAACTTCTCCTGCTCCTTGTGACTCAAGGCACTCATGATCCTCAGGCTGGAGAGGACTTCCTCCTGGTGGATCTGGATCTTTCGGATCTCCTCCTGGATGTCCTGGAGGCTGAGGTCAAGGCACACCGGCCCACTGAGCTCCGCCTTCACCCTCCGAAGCCAGTCCAGGGAGCGGCTCATTTCCGTCTGGAAATCTATGCTCTGTACCATTCGGCTCTCGCACTCTGTCACCATCTCCCCGACGCCAGATGTCAACTGTTTCAGCTCCTCCTGCCAGGACTGGACCTGACCCTTGGCTTTCTCATAAGCCGAGGGATCGAGGTGTGGAGTAAGATCTTCCAGGTGGACCGCCACTCGTTTGAGCAGAATCCCCGAGTCCTGCAGACTTCCTGCCAGCGAGTGGTAGACTTTGAGCTTCTCCTCCGCAGGCAGCGTTTCCTCCTTCACTTTGGCCTGCTCTGTTTTCACGGCTTCCAGTTGACTCTCTAGCTGTCGGCACATCCTCGAATGCTCTTTGTAAGCGCTGGTGGTGTCTTCTAACAAACTCACCCTTTGCTCGGCTTGTCGCTTCAGCCTGTGATACAGGGTGGCCAGCTGCAGCATCTTCTCTGGCTGCCAAGGCTGACCTGTGCTGCGAAAACTTTCTTTTTTCTGGTTCAGTTCGTTCACGGCTTCCCCAAGGCCTACCACCTCACCCAGAAGGGCTCTGCAGCTCTCTTGAAGAGACAGGCTCTCCTCAACGATCAGGTCGGAGGGCATTTTTCTCATCTTCAGGAACTGGTCTTCCAGTTCACCCAGAGACTGGGTTGTTAACTCGATCAAAGAAGCATATTCCTTTCGGGCCAGAATTGCTTCCTGGATTTTATAGAACTTGTCCTTGGCCAAGGCAACAATGACATTGAATTGTTGGGGCAGAGCACTGAGTTTTTCACTGAGGTAGGAATGGTCAACATCATTTAGCGATGGGAGCATGGCTTGCCCAGTCCTCTGCAGTGTGAGCAGAAGGTTTTCGTACTCGGGAGATTGTTCTAAAATGTTCTGGTATTTGTCCAATTGTGCATGGAGCTCAACCCCCTCATTCATGAGATTGATTTCGGGAAATGTGACGATGTCTGCTTGTTTAAGCCAGTGGCAGGCTTTATCAAAATCTTCCTTAAAATGCTTTCTAGAAACTAGGCTCTTCTCTAGCTCCTGCAACCGGTGACTACATTTTTGCAAAACAGTGTCATAGACACTCTGCAACTCTTGAAGCTTTCCCAGCACTTCTGGTCTTTCTTGCTCTATTATTCCTTTCATTAATTCACGACCCTGTGCCCAAAGTCCAGTGACCTCATTTTGGTAAGTCTTAAGACTGGCCTGGGTGGTCTTACATGTTTTGACCTGCTTGCTCACATCATCTGGAAGTAGGCAGATATATTCCCGGAACATGATCTTTCGCTCATGTTGTTGGATTTGGCTGGTGGCCTGAAAGACTGCCATGAGAAACTGGGTTTTCTCAGACAAAGCCTTGTTCAAGTACTTTCTTCGCTGGCCCACTAAGTCACTGAGACAATTCACATGCTTCTGAGCATCCGAGAGTGCCTTCTGGATCACCTTCCGCTCATTGAGGCCAAGGTCAGCCATCACACGATCTGCATCCTTCATCAGTGACTTCAGGAGCATCTGTTTGGCCTCCAGCTCACTGCAGATGGCCAGGTGGTCCATGAGGAGGTTCTGAGCCATGTCGGGAGGTGGGCTCTGCTTCAAGGCCTCCACAATGTTGGGTTGTTGCTCCTCTGCCCACTCCATCAGCTCCTGGAACCTGGATTGTACCACATTCAGTTCCTCCAAGTTGGTGACCGATACCTGGATTTTCCTTTTGACAAGGTCCTCAAGCTGAAACCAGCGTCGCTCGAAGTGACTGGTCTGCTCTCTCACCAGTTCTCTGTCATCTAGACTCAAGTGCTCTATCAGTTTCTGTTTGCGGTCTTTCAGGTCTTCAATGGCATACTTCTTCTCCTGCAATGCCAAGGCTAACTTCTTCAAAGCCTCCAGGTGGACAGCTGTACTTTCTGCATTGGATCTACACATACACAAACAACACAGGAGCAAGTCAGTTCCTTACCCTCTTAAATAACATTTCAACATTTTCATTGAGTGGACATTCATAACTTACATTCACCATGACTACCTCAGTTTGTGGTTGACTGCTATAGCTGTTGGCATCAGGAATTCAAGTCTCATCTAGCCCTTGATTCAGATCAAGATGTCTATGGGGTTCTCAACTCCTTGCTAGACAATGCTACCTTCCAACCACATCTCTATGTGCCTTTTGCTTTCCCTGGATCTTATAATCTTCCTAGTAACATGATGTGTGTGGTGTCACATACAGAGAAACACAGATCTACTGACTCATGAAAACAATCAATAATAGCATTACAGTCATTCTTGTTGGATCAAGGTACAAGAAATACTAGAGTGCTAGATGGCATGTTCTAGAAGGTATGCCCAATGGCTCAGGAGCTGTTTATATGTACTTGGATATTTATATGTCTCTGTACTTAGATATGAGAAAAATTTTTAAATAAATGTGTGATTTAAATCATCTTTTTTTTTTTTCATTACAAACCTGGATCTTACAGTCTCTTGAATTTACAGAGGATCAGTTCTGAAGTATAAGAAATCAGACTTGTCAGTATGATTGAGTTTGGTCTTGGATACATCATGTTTAAAGTACCTACAGAATTAATGTAAGCCAGATTTATGGGGAGGTATAGCTGATATTGATTGTGTTTATTTAAAAAACCAGTAAAGTCCTGAATATCAAGAAGGAGTAAAAATGAGAAAATGGTATGCCAAAATAAACAAACAGTAAAACATCACTATTATCTACTTACTTCTAAAATAATTTTGGTGTTTTGTATTGCAAAAACCTAATAGGTTATATAAAAAAGCTCATTTTTAAGTAATTGTAGTGTCCAAAAGCATGGGGGTGTTTTCATATAATATACTAGTGTGTGTGTGTGTGTGTGTGTGTGTGTGTGTAAGGCAGGCACTTACTTTTAAGGAATAAAAGCTATGAGGGATTCAAGGGCCAGACATCTCAAAGGGCATAATTTAACTGAATGGCAAAATAATTTTCTAGAATATAACTGATGTGGATTGAAACTGAAATGTTCCCCCATAGGCTCCTGTGTTTGAACACTTAGTGCCAGCGGGTGGCGCTGTTTGGAGAGTTGCAGAATCTTTAAAAAGTGGAGCTTTGCTAGAGGAAGCAGGTCACCCAAAAAAGCTTTGAGGTTGTATAACTCAGTTTACTTCCTAGCTGCTCTCTGCTTCCTGTTCCAAGATGTGATAGGCTAGATACATACCCCTGTCACTGTGGGGATGCCGATCACCTCACCTTTCCCTCTACAATGGACTGCATTCTCCCAAACTAAATAAAATACTTGGTCAGAGCAATAAGAAAAATATCTTCTACAGTGACCAAACTTGACTAAAGCACATGGAATATATGTAGCTAAGAGACTTGACAGACTTGCAGAGAAACTTCTGGGACATGGAGGTTCAAGATGGATCCACTTCAGAGTCATGGATGGCAACCAATGACGGGCAGTTAAACAAGGTGGAAACATTCAGAGTTGTTGTCTCTGGAACAATGTCTGAGACCACAGACAAACCTGTCTCTCTTGCTTATTGGAAATTAGTATTAAATTAAACCAGGAAGCTCCCCCGTCCACACAGGCTCAACATTAGGATCTTAGCAATATTCTATCCACTTCTGACTTAGCATCATGGTAGCCCACTGGATGATTTCTGCTACCTGGCCAGGTTATCCCATTCTGTAGTAAATTTTTCCAGAAAGTCTTCAACAATATCCATGTGGTCGTGGTAATCGCGGCTTCTCTGAAGGTCCTGCTCTCTCTGTGCACACAGCTTGTCAGACTGGAGGCAAAGATCTTGCCACTGGTCGTTCAGGTGGCTTATGTCCTTGTGTTCAGGGGACTCCTGGCTCTTTGTTAACATGTCCACCTTTTCCACGATGGCACTCACAGAGGCTTGTTTGTCCTGCAGCTGCTGAGCAAAATCCTGAGGGTGATAATGCAAAACAGACCAAAGCACAGATTCAATACCTTTAAATATAGTGTAAAAAAAATCAGAAAATGGAAAAATCGCCATTATCTCTGCTGAACATGAATTCCCAACTCTGGAAGAC
>CABHPR010120207.1:0-17899 GCA_902168415.1 Peromyscus melanophrys
TTCTGCACTAAGAGGAAATGGTGTCATCATATTATAACATTAACATTAAAGAATAGGTAAAAAATACATCTAGTCACTTCTCTCTACGTATACCTATAGACCTCCATGTTTGAAAACACTGAATCACTTTAAATCAATTACGTCATTCCTATCGCATAACATGTCCAAATTAGGTTGACTGTACAGATTGTCCACTAAGAAATGATTCCAGACAAGTGTTTATACCAAGTACGAACACTGCAGTGTCTGATAATTACACAGAATATATTTTGTGTGGCCCACAGACATACACAAAACAATGACATTCTGTATTGGTAAAATACAGTGTAGACATTTTTAGAGAGTGTTATGAAACAAAGGCCATGAATTTGAAAGAGTACAGGAAGAGTTATCTGGAATGGTTTTGAGGGGTGAGAGGGAAAGGAGTGCTATATATTAGATAATGACTTGGATATAAGAAATAAACCCAAATGCTTCTCATAATTCCGAAGTTGTAAATAACTGAGTAGTCAAATTTAAATTATATTATTTTTAAGTATTTGATACATACCATTTTGTTTAGATCCATAAAATGTATGAGATTATTTGCTTTCATTTGAATTTACGTAATAAAATGAACATGTATGAATATAAGTATAATGAAAAGCATAACATGCTGGTATGTTTAAATGATGAGCTGTGAAAGTGTTGTAAGTATTGTAAGAATTATTGCTGTATGAAAGATCTTAAGACCAAAGAAAAGTAAATTTAAAGGGCAACTGTTAACAGGCATTTCATCTGATCTAATACAGAAATAGACATGTTAGGAGTGTGGGTTTAATCACTGTGCAATTTTGTTTACAACATGTCAATTCAATTTTAACCTCACCATAGGGATGCTATTGAATTTCCATCTCTGGCTCACTTCCTTTCTACTTATTCCACTAAATTTCCTCTCAGAATTAAATTTTTTATGTCTAGATTAAATTTTTACTATGGGAGATAGAGCAATCTCTCTATTCACTAAAAATATAAACAGAGCTATAAGGGGTGATGAGCAATTTTCTGCAATATACTCATGTGAATAAAATCATAGTTTTATGCTATTCTGATTTTTAAGTTCTGTGAAGCCAATGTCGTTTCTATGAGTGCAGTATGTTCACTGCCAAATCACATGGTGAGTTTGTACATAAATCATCAGGGATGACTTTGAGGCCAGGACAACTACTTATGCATCTTATGCAGGACCAAATCATAACCTTTTACATAATATACACTGGAGTCCAAATAAGTGCATATATTATGAAAATGACAACCTAGTTGAGTTGTCTAACAAGAATACAATCCAACAACACTATGCAATTGTTAAGTCTGTTGTTAGAAGGTATATTTTTCAGTGTGAATCAACAGTAAAATCCATTTTCTTTTTACTTAAAAAAAAATGGCACTTAGGAAATGTTGCCCTAAACAAAGATTTTAATACACATTTTATGTTCTCTTGTGACTGCTTCTCCAAAGACCTCTCTATGAGAAAATAGCTGTCATTAATATTTTATTTGCATCTATTTTATTTGAATTTTTTGTGTTATCTTCTATTCCTGTGTTCCAAAGCTGAGAACGCTAGTGTCCAGTCTTAGATACTAAAACAAACAGCATTATCCACTTCTGTTTTATAATTTCTCTAAAATAAGGGAGAAATATTATATAATAGTACCTCAAAGATCAACAATGATACTATTAGAGCTTTGAAAGTGATTAAATAGTCAAGATGTCATACTGCACACTTCAATAGTGTGGGAATCTGATTTTATTAACAAAGTATGTTAAGCAAATGACTTTAAAAATGTGCTACTGGTATCAGGATATAAGAACATACTTTACTTTCTTTGCTATGGTTTTCTCACTTAGAATATTTTCAAGATCTACTGCTTTTTCTGAAAGGATTTTAAGTTTCAATATTTTTTTAGATTTTAATATAATTACATCATTCCTCCTTTGTCTTTCAAGCCCTTCAAACCCTCCCTTCTACTTCCTCTTACTTTCTTTCAAATCAGTGGCTTCCTAAAAATTTTATAAGACATTCTTCTTTACTGCTAAATAAAATTCCATTGCTTGTAAGTATCACATGTTCACTCTTCACTCCTGAGTTGATGAACGTTAAAGCTGGTTCCATTTCCTAGCTATTGTGAATAGAGGAGCAGTGAACACTGGGGTGGAGATGTCTCTGTTGTAGCATATGGAAAATTTGAGTACATTTCCAAGGGCAATAAGGGTTGGACATATGATAGTGCCGTGTTTATCTTTTTGAGGAAACTCCAGATTGTTTTAAATAGAGGCTGCACGAGTTCACATTTGCCCCAACAGTGGATACAATTTCCCCATTTCTACATCTTCATCAGTATTTATAGGCCTTTTACGTTTAATTATAATGAAGATATGACTGAAATAAGAGGATTTCTCTAAATTAGTTCAATTTGATTTTTCCAATGGCTAAGGATACTGAATATTTTTAAGGGAATTATTAGCCATTTGTGTTTCTTTAGAGAGCTTCATTCCATTCCCTATACTGCTTTTAACTGGGCAGTTTGTTTTCTCCATGTATAGTGTATCAATTGTTTTATATATTTTAGACACCAATCCTCATCCAGGTATAGAGCTAACAATAATTTAACTCTTTCTCTGTGCTGTTTATTCACTATGGTCATGGTTTCATTTGCAGAAATGGCTTTCTAATTCCATGAGATCCTACTTGATCAATTGTTGACCTTATTTCCCAGCCAACTGGAGTCCTATTCAAAATGCCCTGAGTTGTGCCTATATGCTTAAGTGTACCCCCATTTTAAGCATCCAGAGTTTCAGCAGTCCAGGCCTAACATTGAGGCTTTGCTTCATGAGTAATTAACTTTTGTACATTGTAAGAAAAGTTTGGAGTCTCATTTATCTGCATGTAGATATGCAGCTTTCACAGCATTATTTTTACAGGCTCTAATCTCCAAATGTGTTTTTGACATCTTTGTCCAAAATAAGGTAGCTTTATATTTCTTTATGCTGTATTCTATCTATTTGTTTTTTCAAGACAGTGTTTCTGTGTATAGCTTTGGCGTCTGTCCTGGAACTTGCTCAGTTGCGCAGGCTGACCTCGAACTTACAGAAATCCACCTGCCTCTTCTTCCCAAGCACTGGGATTAAAGGCGTGCACCACTACCACCTGGCTAAGTATTTTTTGTTTAGTTTTGAAATTATAACTTAATTACAGTGTCTCTTCCCATCACTTTCCTCCCTCCAAATCCTCCCACATACCACTTCCCACTCCCCTTCAAATTTATGTCCTTTTTTTACATTATATGTTAGGGCACACATATGTGTATTTGTATATACATATATATTCTTAACTATAACCTGTTGAATCAATATAATGGTACATTTATGTATGTTTTCAGAGCTGACAACCAATTGGTGTGCTCTTCCTGGGGAGGAATACCTCCCCTGGCACTTTTACTCAGTTGTTCATAGTATTATGTTGCCTTAAGGCCTCCTGGGTTTTTCCCCATCAAGTTTGGCGTGATCACCGGTCTCCTCCTTTTTAGTGACCTGTTAGTCCAGCTCCCAGGGTAACTCAGAGATGCTTCTCAGGAGGGGGGCTTGGAAAGTTTTCTTATCTATAATAAATTCACACACAATCTAAGGGTTGTTTTCTTTAAGTCTTCTTCAATTCTAATTCTTCTTTACAGCTCTAATTCTCCCTAGTTCTAATTCCTTCTAACTTCTAATTCTTTCTCTTTCTCCTCTCTTCTATACAGGTATATTTTGTAGGAGGCTTTTTTTAATAATAAGAAAAATTACAAAGCCACCTCTGAAGGTCATAGCACATTACTTGAGTAAACAATAAGGGGCAGAACCATTTACCATGGCAACACAAGGTTTTAAGGTTCCTGGTGTAAGACTGTGACCAGAGGCCAGGGGCACAGTGCTTGGTGAGACAAGCCTCTGAGGGATATAGGTCTTTATCAGCCAAACTTGGCAAGTGAAGAATTGGCATGATATCTTTAGGTTGCTTTCTGTTAATAACTTGTTTAGACATCTGTGACTTTGTCCTTGTGCATTTCTATAAAGTTTTTAAGTTATGATCCATTTACAGCAACATTCAGTCCAGTTTGAACTTGCTCTGAGGGAAAAATGAGCTAATTGTGTGTAATTTGTCTTAGACTGGGGAGAATTTTATTTTTCTATGTTGGTTTGACTTAAAGGAACAAAACAGATTTTTAAGTGTCTTACAGTGCTCCTGTGACAATAGATTTAGTTATGAAGCATATCCTAGTATATTTTCTTTCTTTTCTTTTTTTTTCAAGACAGGGTTTCTCTGTGTAGCTTTGTGCCTTTCCTGGAACTCGCTTTGGAGACCAGGCTGGCCTCGAACTCACAAAGATCCACCTGCCTCTGCCTCCCGAGTGCTGGGATTAAAGGCGTGCACCACCACCGCCCGGCTTCTTTCTTTCTTTTTTATGGTTTTTCAAGAGAGGGTTTCTGTGTAGTGTTAGTGCCTTTCCTGGAACTCACTCTGTAGCACAGGCTGACCTAGAACTCACAGAGATCTGCCTGCCTCTGGGATTAAAGGCGTGTGCCGCCCCGGCCGCCGCCGCCGCCACTACCACGACCACTACCTGGCTCCTAGTATATTTTTTATATATCAAAATTATATAGCTTAATGAGAAGACATCTTCCTGACCATTTATAAATATATGTGCCTATAAGATTGAGGTGCAATCATGAGATTACATATACATGTCACATGAAATTAGTGCAGGTATTGGGGAGACAGCACAGCTCTTTCTGCACGTGTGAAATTATAGACAAGAGCAATAGTTTCCAGAGTTTGTGGTCCCACAAGCTTTGCCTGGACAGGATTCTCCTCCATCAGAGAACAATTCCTCTGGTGAGTTGACATCTGAATTATCAATTGCTATGAGCTGTATTTGCATCATGGCCTGCAATAGTTTGTGACACTCTTTGTTCAGATAATATTAGGGTAGTCTTGTTGAGACTTCACAGGGTTAGCTTCTGATGTCACTGCAAGACACAGACTCACAACAAAGTTCTGATGCTCTGGCTCTTACAGTCTTTTCACCCTCTATCTCCAATATTCCCTTAGCCTTAAAAAATGGGAGTGTTTGGTAGATGTAGCTATTGGCACTGGGCTGTACAACTTTGCATTTTGATAGTTGTGGTTTTCTGTACTGGGTTTCCATCTTTTTCAAAGAGAAGCTTTCTTGATGACGGGTGATTACTATTTTTGTCTGTATGTATAAGGAAAAATGTTTATAGATTGTTGTTATGGATTATATTGGATTTATATATTAGTAGTTGTAGATTCTCCTCCAATAATCATGATTTTACTAGCACTGAGTAGTTAGCTAGATATTCAGTACCAGGCATGGTATCCTTCTTGTTCAGCAGATCTTAAGTCCCATTAGAAAACTATTGGTTATGGCCAATTTCTGTGTGCCACTACCATACCTATAGGGTTATTGTGCTTTGTCAGTCACTAATGTGGTTCATAGGCATCCTCTGTTCTTTTCCATTAATCTGCTTGTCTATTCTTGTGTCAGTACCATGTTTTATTACTTTGGCTCTGTGGTTCACCTTGAGTTAAGGAATGATTTTTGAGACTACTATGAATGATATTTGGTTCCTTATTTATATCTCACTATTTTGTCATTGTTATAAAGGAAAATTCCCGAATTGCACATGTGGTTTTGTACCCTGCCACCTTGCTGAGAGTGTTTATCATCTCTAGAAGCTTCCTGGAGGAGTCTTTGGGATTTCTCATTTATAGAATCATGTCATATATAAAATACAGGTACTTTGGTCTCTCTCTTTTCTCTTTGTATACCTTCTACTATTTTACATTGTAGCTAAGATTTAAAAGCACTATATAAATAACAGTATGGAGAGTGGACATTCCTGGTCTCAGTTGGAATGCAGTATTTCTCCATTTGCTTTGATGTTGTCTATAGGTTTTTCTTACAAAGTGTTTATTGAGAAATGCTCCAGGGCTTTCACACAAAAAAAGAAGGAGGTAGATTTTGTTAAAGGACTTTTCTGCCTCTATTGGGATTACCATATGTTTTAGCCACTGTTCTATTGTTGTGAAGAGACACCATGACCAAGGCAAATCTTATAACATAAAACATTTAACTGGGAGCTTGTCAACAGTTTCAGAGGCTTAATGTGGTGGTATTGTATTCCCCAAAATATTGTGTACCCTAATAAATTTATCTGGGGTCAGAGAACAGGACAGCCACAATATTAAACATGAGGATAGGCAGTGGTAGCACACGCCTTTAATCCTAGCATTCCAGAGACAGAAATCCCTCTGGATCTCTGTGAGTTCAAGGCCACATTGGAAATGGCCAGGCATGGTGACACACGCCTTTAATCCCAGGGAGTAGTGGTAGAAAGCAGAAAGATGTATAAGGCGTGAGGACCAGAAACTAGAAGCATTTGGCCTGGTTAAGCATTTGGCCTGGTTAAGCTTTCAGGCTTCTAGCAGCAGTTCAGCTGAGACTCATTCTGGATGAGGACTCAGAGGCCTCCAGTCTGAGGAAACAAGGCCAGCTGAGGATCTGGCGAGGTGAGGTAGCTGTGGCTTATTCTGTCTCTCTGACCTTCCAGTGTTCACCCCAATACCTGGCTCAGGTTTGATTTTTATTAATAAGAACTTTTAAGACTCCTGCTACAGCTTAGCCCATTATCATCACGAAGGAGAGCTTGGTGGGACACAGGAGTAGACAGGAGAAGTAGCTGAGAGTTCTACATCCTGATCTTCAGGCAGCATGGAAAGTTGCTGGGCATGGCATGGGCTTTTGAAACCTCAATGTCCACCCCTGTAACGTACTTCCTCCTTCTAGTCATTCAAATAGTGCCTCTTCCTAGTTGACTAAGTAATCAAATATATGACTTTAAGGGGCCATTTTTATTCAAATCACCCCTCATAATGATATCTGTTCTTGAAACCATTTTGTGCTGAATTACATTTATTGATTTACCTATGATGAATTATGTATGCCTGGAATGACACAAACTTTCTCATGATGGATGATGTTTTCAAGGGTCCTGGAATTTTACTTGCAAATACTACATATGCTAATACTATATACATATATATGTTATATATTGTTTTTAATATTTTTATGTGTCTATGTTTGTCAGGGAAATCAGTTGTATTATTTTTTATGTCTTCATCTAGTTTTGAATCTGAGTAATGCTGGTTCTGAGAGTTTAAAAGCTTACATTTCCATTTTAGCCAATAATTTGAGAAGTTTTGGTATTAGTTCTTTGAATATCTGGTAGAATTATGCTTGTAATCAATATGGACAAAAGTTTACTTTTAAATGGGAGATTTTAATTACTAGTTCAGTCTCCTGTATTGTTATAAGTTGTTCTGAATTATGTATATCGTTGTGCCTCTTTATAAGTTATATACATCTAAAAATTCAACCTTTTTTAGACTTTACATGTTAGTGGAATATAAATACTTAAGGTGTATTCTCACAATTTTTTGCATTTCATTGGTATATGTTGGAATGTCTCCCTTTTAATCTCTAATTATTTTAATTTGAGTCTTTCTTTGTTCATTTGTTACTCAAGCTAAGGGTTTGGAAAACAAAGAACCAAGACTTTGTTTCATTATTCTTTTTTTGTACTATTTTTTGTCATTTCTGTGTCACTAATTTCTGCCCTGATCTTAACTGTCTTCCTGTCTATTGATTTTGTATATTGCTCTTGTTTTTCCAGTGCTTTAGGGTGCATAATTATGTTTTTTTTTTATCTGAGTTCCCTCTAACGTTTTACTGTAGACATTTAAAGGTATACCTTTCTCTCTAATGATAGACTTTCCATCTAATCCTAGGAATTTATTCATATCTAATCTGACCCATTTATCATTCAACAGTGTTTTCCTTACTCAACATGAATTTGTATATTTTCTGTAATTGATTTTGCAATAGATTTGTTTTCATATTTATTGTGGTCAGATAAAATATGAAGGATTATTACAATTTTCCCATAATTTTGTTAGAGTTGCCTTGTGTCCTAATATGTGATCTAGTCTATAATATTTCAGTGAAATATTCTATAGATTTATATTGGGTCTATTTGATCTTTGGTGTCATTTAAGTACATTGTTTCTCATTTTTGACTGGTTGATCTGTCTTAAGGAGAGATTAAGGTATTGAAGTTGAAATATTACTATGTTGGCATTAATATATGTCTTGATATTTAATAGCATCTATTTTATAAAATTGAGTTGAGTCCAGGTTTGGTACATAAATATTTAGAATTACTGTTTGTTCTTCTTGGATTGTTCTCCTATTCAGTATGTGTTTGCCTCTTTTTACCAGATTTGGGTTAAAGTCAGATACTATCTTAGCATCACTTATTTGGTGTTTGACAATTGTGATGGTTAGTTTTTATCCAATGGACACAAACTACAATTATCTGAAAAGATGCCAGTGCAATTGAGGTATTACCTTCATAATATTGGTCTGTGCACATGTCTATGGCCATTTATTTCTCCAATAATGATTGATATTGGAGGGTTTAGTCCACTGTGGGAAGTACTGCCCTTAGGAAAAGTGGTTTTAGGTAGCATAAGAAGGCAGACTGAGGAAACCATCAGGAGCAAGCCAATAAATAGTATTCCTCCGTGGTATCTGTTTCAGTTACTGCCTCCTGGTTCTTGTTTTGGGTTCCTGCCTTGGCTTCACTTCATGGTAGACTGTGACCTCTTACTGAAATTAACCATTTCCTATCCAAATTAGTTTGGGTCAGCATTTTATCACATATAAATAGACAATTGAACTAGGGCAGTTCCACTTGTATGGATTCTGTCTTTTCTCAACATTTATTACTAAGATAGTGACTATCCTTGATATTAAAGTATGCTTCATTGGAGGTAGGAAACGAAATGATATGGTTTCCAATCCAAACTGATAGTCTGTTTCTTTTTTTATAGAAGAGTAGACATCATTATTATTCTGAGTAATAACAAAAAATATTTATTAATTCCTGTCATCTTGTAGTTTTTGTGGCTTTTGGCAATATTTTGTTTTGGTTTTGTTCTTGTTTTCTGCCAACCATCTTGTTCTTTTTTTATTTTTTCCCCAGTAGTATCTGTTGTATTCCTTCCATAAGGCACTTGGTGGTCAAAAATTCATTTAGCCTTCTTTTGACATAGAAAAAAATTCTTTCTTCTTCAATTGATATAGATAATTCTGTTAGGTATATGATGATGGGTTGGAAATTGTGATCTTTCAAATGAGAGTTTTAATTCGATATGGCATGATGACTTTCTTCTCTGGTCCAAAATATCCAGTATTCTGTTAATCACCTTTTGGTAGGTTGTGTTGATATCTTAGTTACATTTTTGTTCCTGTGATAAACACCATGAGCAAAAGTAACTTGGAGAGGAAAGCGTTTATGTTCTCTTACCGCTTTCGCTCTTCATGAAGGGGAGTTAAGGCAGGAACTCAAGGTAGGAATGTAGACTCAGGAACTGAAGCAGAAGCCATAATGCAATATAGCTTACTGGCTTGCTCCACTTGGCTTCTCTTTCTTATTCATTTTCCTATACAGCCCCAAACCATTTCTCTTTCGAGTAGCACCACCCACAATAGACTGATCCTTCCCTCATGTTTCATTAATCAAGAAAATAACATTCAGAATTCCTTATAGACTGGTCTTATTAGAGGAAATTTCTCAAAGGAGATTCTCTCTTTCCAGATACAACTAGGTTTGTGTCAGTTTGACAAAAAATACCCAACATACTTGAGTTTTCATATATTGTGAAGGAATATCCTTGTTGATTCATTTTGTTCAATGATAATTTTGTGTGGGTTTGATTATCTACAGTATGATGATACATTTTCTTTTCTTCACAAATAGAAATTACAAATTATTTTTTAATCCTACATTATTATACAATCTTTCAGCCTTCATTGTGTCTATCTCCATCTATATAAAAGATACTTTCATTATTATTATTATTATTATTATTATTATTATTATTATTATTATTAATTTTAATTTTATGTGTATGGAAGTTCTGCCTACACACATGCCTGTGCATCCTTTAGGGGCCAGAAGTGGGCATTAAGTTTTCTTAGAACAGGAGTTACAGACTATTTTGGGCACCCATCTGGGTGCCAAGAATTGAACCAGAGTCTTCTTAAAGAATAGCATGAGATCTTTACCACTGAATCAGCTCTCCAGCCTTGTGAAATATGTTTCTGGAATACACTGTTTAATATCTTTTTTTTTTTTTTTTTTGGTTTTTCGAGACAGGGTTTCTCTGTGTAGCTTTGCGCCTTTCCTGGAGCTCACTTGGTAGCCCAGGCTGGCCTCGAACTCACAGAGATCTGCCTGGTTCTGCCTCCCGAGTGCTGGGATTAAAGGCGTGCGCCACCAACGCCTGGCTTGTTTAATATCTTTTTTTCAGCACAGTTTTTTAGAAATTAGAAACTCAGAATAACCACTTTCTCTTCACTCTTATTTTTATAATGTGTTACGTTCCTAAACAATTTTAATGTACGAATACTTTAGTATACCAGCATTAAGACAAAATAAAGTAAATAATATTTCCTTTTTGTTAGAAAGATTTGTATTTGTAACATACAATGTATTTCATGATATGATCCACTCTAACTTTCTTAGCTTTATTTCAGACCATGAATTTACCCAAACTTACCTTCTTTCTCTTCATTTTCACCTCCAGTTCCTTTTTGCCTACATTCATGTCCACGTCTGCTTATCTGGCTGGATGACAGTTGAAATATTAATTTTTCAAATCCCAGCTCAAAGCTGTATTCCCTGAACATCCTTCTTACCCCTTCCAGTTAACATTCAGCTTCTGGCCTCCACTTCCTTAAGCAGTCAGCCTGATATCTGTTACAGTACTTGTCATAGATATTTGTTTTGCTTAATTATTGAAGTTTTCCACTTGACTAGACTATCTTGAGAATGGATTGTGTTATTGTTTCCTGTAGCTGGAAGTTTTCTGTGTCCTACCCAGTCTTTAGCCTCTCAGACCCAAGTAAACACACAGAGGCTTATATTAATTAAAACTGCTTAGCATTAGCTCAGGCCTACTCCTGACTAGCTCTTACATTTAAACTCAGCCCATTTCTGTTAATCTATATGTCATCACATATTCCGTGGCTTTATGTGTGTGCCATTACATGCTGCTCCCTGGAAGGCAAGTTGGTGTCTCCTCCCTCAGGCTTTCTCTCGCCAAAATTCTCCTTGTTTGCTTATCCCGCCTATACTTCCTGCCTGGCTACTGGCCAATCAGAATTTTATTAAACCAGTGTACAAAAGCATTATCCCACAGCATTTCCCCTTTTCTGTTTAATTAAAAAAGAAGTTTTAACTTTAACATAGTAAAATTATATATAACAAAACAGTTATAAAGCAAGAATTATGGTTACAATATTTAGTTTATTTATATTTGGCAAATTCAAAAAATATTCTATTTATCCTATATTAGTGAGTCTAAGGTTTCATATCTAACTTATCTTTTATCATAACTAAGGAAATTATAACTATAACTGCTGGGGATGGCATATAAAATTGCTTGAGATGCTGCCAGCAGAGATTGGAGAAAAGGTGACCCGAGATTGTGGACCATCAACCCTCCATGTGTTCCTCTTCAGATCTTCTGATTAGCATGCCTCTAGAGGGCCAAGGCAGAAATGCCTATGTGTCACAATGCCTTATAGTGTGCACATGTCATGTCCTCGTCCATATAAATACTTCTTGTAATACTAGTCTTTTTCTTCTATCTGATCTTCATGTTCTGTGTTCCTAGATCAATGGTGATTTCTGTGATACAGGAAAGGAGTGAGATAAATTTCACAGGAAATTATACAGAGGCGATCACCCAGGCTGGGGTTAAGGCAGTCATGCAGTTCATGGGGAAGAACCTGCAGCCTGGGGAAGCTTTTCAGGCTTGGATAAACTGTACAGAATGTACGGTCAACTACAGCACATGGTATGATGTGTGTTAACACACTGGACTCAAATTGGCCATGATGAATAATTCAGTTTCTGAGGATATTCCAAGGGCATTGTGTTAAACTTGAGACCCTAAGGAGTATTGGCTGAAGACTGTGGATGGAGTAACATATAGATGGGATGACAAACTAAAGTGTGGGAACCTAGAATAGGAGGAAAATAGTGGCCTCCACCAAGAAAGGGAGATGGCAACTTTAATCTAGATATTTCAATTCCTCCTGAAGGAGTGTGGGGAAATTTGTGGCAATGGTTGGAGTGGTTGCTGTAAGTTTTATTGGGTTCCTAGATTAAAAAGAGCTGCAAGGAAAGATGAGCTTCCTTTCATGGAAGCTCTGAAAATTGGATCAGGTCTTTCTTGGAATTGTTGGATATAGAAGGACAAAGTTGCTGACTTGCAGGGGCAGATCTCTTGTCTGAAGTCATTGTGGCCCACCAGTCATGGTGCTTGGTGTCTGCAGAGGACTGAGGAGGAACTTAGGTGGCTGCAGGGGTCTTGAGGTCAGAATGGGCTGTGTGAGAAGGAAATGACTGTCTGGTACATTGACCACTGTTCTTATTTTTACCTTTTTTTTTGCAAAATTGCATGTTTCTAGACTCTGGGTCAAGTGCTCAGAAGATTGTATACTTATTAATAATAAAAATAGATTATGCTTGCTTTGGTGTTAAGTCTGGGATAGTTCCTGTGTTTAGTAAAAAAAATGATGAAGAATATATTGGTTATTTTCTAAGAATAACCTTTGGAATCATGAGAATATTTTGTGTTGGATGATTTTCCCTTTTCTATCCCCCTTGCTTATGATAATAAAAGACTGAGGTTACCAGGGCAAAAGCAGAAGCAAGGGAAGCTAAAGAAGCTGTAGCAAAGAAGCTACTTAGCAACTGCAGAAGCCCGAAGTGACCTGTCAGCTTACGAGGGCACTATCTCTGAGTTGTTACTGTGCCTTCCAGGTATTCCATCCTTCAGACCACCGAAACTGCAGAGGCTGGTCCCCGGCACATAACTATCTAGTCTTCAACTACGTCAAAGACCTCAGACGGATATACTATTATCTAAATAAACAGGAAGAGCATTGTAAACAACTCCCAAAAAAATCTAGAAGACAGACAGCTGGCTACCTTGACAGTTATCCAAAGTTCCTCTGCAACATTAGGGCATCCATCTTCAGCCCACAGGCCTAGAATCTCTCAGTTTCTTCTTCCTGTGTCCTGTAGAATGTCTGGCAGTTTTTTCTGTGAAGCATGAACCTGAAGGATCATCTTGCCTTGCAAAGTTCAGTGGTCACCTTCCTATGGGTCCTGCATGTCCAGTTTATACAACACATTATCAAGCAGTTGATGCGATGGCACTTTTTTGCTCAGTGGCTAAATTTTGCAACAAAGAAAGAAAACTCCATAATGAGTTTCTTAAATGCCCATTATCTTCTCTGAAGTAGATTGGTGTTGCCAGGAGCAGACATGTCTCAATGTCCAGAAAGTCAAAGTTCTTAAAACATTTTAAATGCCATATTCTGTAGGTCTTTGAAGTGTTTGAAGATTACCTACCTAATTGAAATATATTATTATATTCCTAAAAATTTTAACTAACATGACTGTAAGTTTGACTATCATAGAAGACTAATTATTAATCTGTATTTCTTAATTATCCATTGCAATTTAAATGAGTTATATAAACATAATACCTTAAATGAGAGAAGAAATATATATAATGTATAACAAAATTAAGTTTAAATTTGTATCAATAAACTAAAATCTATAGCAATATAAAAATTTATCTTATTTTTATATCATACCCCCCCTTTTTTAGAAAGAGATTGACTATGACCAATAACAATTTGTAACCCACAACCTAAACAAAGACAAACATCCAAAACCCATTTTTTTAGGAGTATGGCATTGTTTTCTGGGCTACTTCCTGCTGATAGAGGGTGCTGGTAATCTTACAGGGACACAAAGAAAATTTTAGGATTATGGTCAAGTCCTGACTGGAGTAGTCTGTGATGCTGTATTCTCTGAGTCAGTTGCCTTGAAGATAATCTGCAGTTTCCTTTCCTTTCTTTCTTCTTTTATTTATTTACTTTTTTTTGTTTTTGTTTTTTGAGACAGTTTCTTTGTGTAACAGCCCTAGCTCCTGGAACTAGTTCTGTAGACAAGGCTGGCCTCAAACTTGCAGAAATCCACTTGCCTCTGCCTCTGAAGTGCTGGAATTAAAGGCATGCACCACCACCACCTGGGTATTTCATTTTCTTTATGCAGACTTTTCAAGATAGTTTGTGTTACGTTGACACATGGTTTAAGATTAACAAACACACTTTGAATGAACTGTTGAGGGCACATCCAAAGTGAAACACACTTGATGAGCTCTTTATGCACTTTTGGATTTGTATTTAGATTTCAGAAAACTTAGTGTTTTTACTATCTGTGTCTCATTAGGTTTTTTTTTTTAACTCTTCAATTTTAGGGGAAGATTTCTGAAGTACTATTTAAGTGGAACAAGCCATATCACATGGTTTAATTTGCATTCCTCATCTCTGTGCCCTGAGCAGTAACTTAATTTATTTCTATTCCCTTTCTTATTTGACCCACTTAAGAACATGGAAAACAGGTAACTAAAAATTATTTGTTTAATAACAAGATTATTTAAAATTTAATTTCTCTCAGCAAGCAAATGATCTAATTACTTAAATTGTTATTTCAAACATTGTGGTATGGATTGTTAATGCAGTGTCCTCCAATTCTGAGTTAATAATTTTACTAGAGTGTGAAATATAGATACAGTATTTATTGAAAGTCATCTATACATACATTTCTAGCCCAATATTCTTACTGAGAACTTCCCATGGTGACTTTGACTTTTAGGAATGTCTGTGCATATTGAAGTGGTTGTATGTTCATGCCTGCCTATTTGGTGTTATACAGTGACCGTGGTCATCTATATATGTTTCTTTTTGGCTTTACTTACCCCTGTTCTCACTGACAAATAGGGAATAGTTTTATTCATTGTTCTCAGTTATAGAAGATTCTTGGAAATGGTCTTACCCTACATCTTTCAAATGTTTCAAGTCAAATTTTACCTATGGGTAGGCTTACAGAATGATTTTTTTGTATGAGTAAGGACATGGATGAAAAAAAGTACTATCTTTATCCCCCAAAATAAATGGTTCATGTAAGTAAGATATTGCTATTTTATATCAATTAGATGTACAATGGTACTAGCGGTCCCTCTTTTTCTTGGACAGGATTTGTAGCACCAGAGATATTTCTTCCTCTCATTTTACTTCCACTCAAGGCATTGGACCCATTTTTACTGCAGATGTCCCTTCAGTCTTTCTAAGACATTGCCCTTGTGCTAGCTCTAGGTGTCAACTCTGTTCACTTTGCACACTCAGTTCTACAGATTTGCACTATGCTAGGAAGCAGAGTAAGATCCTCATTGCATGGGGAGAATGTCCACCTACAAGATTGGCCACAAGGAAACTTTAGAGCATTGGTGAAAATTTTTGTTACATACAATGGAATGGACAATCCAAAGACTACATAAATGGAGATGATAGGTTGATAGATGATTTAGCCCAGAAAAGGTACAGAACCTTTCAAGTTTTAATCAATCAAATTAGGAAATTCTATGATGGGAATGATAATGATGAGTGTGCATGTGCATGGGGGAGCAAAGAATACAGAGATATAGAGAGAATATTAGGTATGTATTTGTATATGAAAAAAAATACCTTCATGTTTTAGGTGTGCAATGAGAGAAGAATAATAAAAACTTTTCATTAAGTTAGTTTACTTTTCTTTTCACGGTCCTTAGTAATTGAGAAAAGTAAGTTTCCAGACACTAATTTTTACTTTTTAAATGCAACATATTTAAATGAGAAAATCAAGTTTCTCAATAAGATAGATGTGCTTTCAAGGGGATCTTTAATTTCAAGTAGGGAAAGAAATAATGAGTTTTAGATTATTTTTCCTCAGAAATAGCTTCATTCATGTATCTAAGTTTTCACTATTTAAAAAAATAAGCAAAGATCTTCTTTCTTTCTATTAAACTAAAGTAGGCTTATTAAATCTTAAAATATTTGAAAATGTTAGAACCAAGTTTTCAGTTTACTTTGTGTCTGACTTTATACTGGAATTTAACTCCTGAATGAGAAGAGGAAGCTCAGAGATACACCTTTGTATTTGTTATTTTTCTGTTTCTGTTATTGTGATAAAACCACTACTATCAAACAAATTATAGACCATTTTATTTTGGTTTACAACTGCGGAGGGTTAGAGTCCATAATGGTGGGAACAGCGTAGGAGCAACCAGTAGACATGATGGTAGAAGCCAGAAGCTGATAGCTCAGATCTTGAACCACAAGCATGAGGCAGAAAGACAGCTGGTGGTAGGACTTTCATCTCCAACCCTGCCCTCAATGGTGAGCCTCCTCCAGCAATATTGCATCTTCTAGTATCTCCAAATAGCAACACCAAGCGGGGACTAAGTATTCGGATGCATGAGACCATGCAGGGCATTTCTCAAACAGCTCATCAAAATGATAAAAAAAATAGAATTTAAAAAGTACTTAGTGAAAATAAACAATGGTTATAAGTTCAAAAAGTACAAATACCATTATGATGACAGTGACTAGGACACAAGTTTCTCAGTTATTTAGTTAAATGTTGACTTGGGTGTAAGAGTGAGGGTAATTGTCAATTAGTATTTGAATCAATATTAAGCATTTATGTGCCTCTTCAATTCGTTCAAGGCCTGAAGAGACCAAAAGTGCACTGCGATTGGAATTTATATTCCTTACAGCTGATGCATTGGCTTCTTGCTTTTGAATTTAGAACCTAATGTATATCATTATGTCATTTTCATGGCTTAAAACTCCCTGTATCAAGGAGAGGCAAGATGATCAGATGGTAGAAAGTTATCTGCAGCTGCAAGGTGAGTGAGAGGCTAACCTAAACTATATGAGGTTCTATCTAGAAAAAAACTGAAAAACATGCCATCAGCACTCCCAGATTATGTAACTGCCTAACCTGAGATTTCTTATTCTCTGTAACAATCCAAGGCAATTCTGTAAGACAAATCCCCTTGATACTTCTCTCTATGGAGAGCCAAGATAGTAGAGTTCCCATATTACAAGTGAAATATGACAAGATAAACAAATATTAGGTAAAAAGTTAATTCTGGAATTCATGTTTATTATGGTTTCTGGTTAAACATTTCCTGTATTTGAAAGGGATGTTTTAAAAGATGTATTCTCATTTTGAATTACTGGTGGCCCCAAACTCACATCTCTACCTCCCAAATGCTAGAATAACAATCTTACACCATCATGTGCAGTCCTGACAAGGGAATTATTCCTATCAGTTAGAACAATCATTGATTTGTGAATCTTTAGCAATTCATATACTTTCTTCCTCAACTAATTACATACTTTGGGGAAGAAGTATTCTTAGGCTTACCTCTTATCGCAACAGATATTTCAAAATTGTGATATTTTGCTTATACTCCTATAAGACAATCTTCTACATCTCCTTCTATAAAAAAAATCCAATAGTGGCTAGACTCTGGGTCAAAAGAAATATTAGGTATTTTTTTACCATAAAAAATAATAACTATAGCATCTTTGTTCAACAAACATACTGAAGAAATCCAAACAGCAGAAGACATAACTAGGGAGACATATCAAAGTGCTTAGAAATCTTCAGTGCACATAGAAATATTCTGAAGCTCTTTTTAGATGCATCCCAGGATGAAGTCCAGGTTTCGCATTGTAAGAGTCTCACAAGCTACACTCATGATGCCGGTCTATCGATATCTATTTGAGTAGTATAATATTAACATTCTGACTCAGATACAGGA
>CABHPR010120209.1:0-30312 GCA_902168415.1 Peromyscus melanophrys
AATGGCGAGACCACGGACCTGTGGCCGCGCTTGGGGGGCTCGCGCCCCCTTGCCCGCCTGCCTCCGCCGCCGCCTCCCCGGCCCACCTGTGAGGTCGCATCCTCTGCGCTGTCCTCAGTACGTGCCGCTGCAGACCGGCCTGGCGCACGCAAGCCCGTGCCTTCCAGGGACGCTCCCATATGCGCCTTCCGCAAATCGCGGCTGCCTGACTCCAGCGGAGGATCCGGAGCGGAGTCTGAGCCCTCTCTCTGTTCTGGGTCCCCAGAAGGCAGCAGGGACGCGGTTGGGGAGCCCTCCCTGGGGCCGCCCGAAGAAGAGCGCGAGGAGGAACAGAGGAGCGCTAGCCACCGGGGCTCCTAGCCGCCACAAGCATCCAGACCCCCTGCTCACGGCCGCGCCCTCTCCGGGACCTATAAAAGCTACTTTGTGACAAACGCGGCCTCGGCCTCCAGAAGCCAGTCCCACTTGGGCGCCCCAAGCCCTTCTGTCCCCCTCCTCTCTTTGTTACTCAGGTTGTCCTTAGGGGAAGGAGAGGAAGCTGCATGCAGAATGGGAGTGCATCCTTCAGGAAGGGAAAAACTCCACTGACATGTTTTTCCTTCCATGGGGCAGCCCACCAAATCCTGGGTCCCCACTTACTCATCCTGTAGGATCCTCCTGGAAACTCCATGGCCTTCATGACCTCTGCAGCCTGGCATTGGGACCCACCCAGTGTTCCGTGGAGTCCCCAGGAAAGGTCTTGGATGACCATGGAACTCTGGAAGCACCACCCTACCCCATTACTATTCTGGTGCAGTGCTGGGGTTCATCCTCAAACTGCCCACCATCTTTCTTCTGGCCTTTCAGACACTATGTGGAGCACTGTCTACAGCATACAGCCCCTACTTCCCTACAAAGGCCCTGGAGTTTGTCTGGGATGAGAGGCACAGAGGAGTTGGCCAAGACAGGGCAGTTCCCAGGAAGGATGACACTAAGCTGGCATTGGTGATTGTTGCATCCTCCCCACCCCCACCCACTAATATTCATGCTCCTAGTTAGCATGGGGTTTTGAAAAAGGACTCTGACCACCTCAAATCTTACACCAAAGTGGCCAGGACCCTGCCTGTAAGTTCCTCCAGCCAACCCCTGTCCCCTTAAGTTACCCCACCCCTACAAAACTCCAAAGACACCTCCCACCAACTTCCAGAAGGCCCTGCTCTTGCATATCCAACGTGGCAGATTCCTCTTCCTTGCCCTCCCTTCTGACCTGTAATTGGTCCCAAATATCAGGCCTAGCTTCATCACATGTGAGAGGAGTGCCAGACTAGTCCTTGTTCTTTGTTGGAGCAAATCCCTCAGGAGGTAAGGAAATCTTCCTTGCACAGTTGTCTAAACTGTAGCACTTAGGATTCTTAGGATGCAATGGCCTG
This sequence comes from Peromyscus melanophrys, assembly GCA_902168415.1. Lineage (NCBI taxonomy): Eukaryota > Metazoa > Chordata > Mammalia > Rodentia > Cricetidae > Peromyscus > Peromyscus melanophrys. Next base: position 1,410 of record CABHPR010120209.1, read on the forward strand.
CCCACCAGTAGAGGGCTCTGTCAACTGCTTGTTGCTCTAGCCAGCCAGCATACAGGGAGGTTCCATTCCAGGAACCCTTAACAATAGAATAACTGAGGCTCAGAGAGGTAAAGTGAGGCCCTCAGGTCCCAGAGGGAATGATCATGGAGACCCTACTTTAGCTCGTGAGCATCCCACATCTCTCCACACCCCCTATAACCCTTCTCCATTCAGACTGCCTGCTCCACCCCAAATGTTCTAGCCTACTTTCTTCCAAGTTCAGTCTTCCTGCTGTGGCCTAGAGCATAAGGTATAAGGTACAGTATAAGCACAATCTTATCCTTATGTGATCGAGCCCAGTCTCTCCTGTAACAGTCTAGGGAAGAGCCTGTCCATGGTCAGAGGGTCTCTGGTCTATCTGCTCTGAAGCCCACTAAAGCTAGCCTCCCCAGAGCCTAAGCGCCTAGATCTTGGTGAATCCACACCTGTTACTGGGGTCAGGGTCACATTTTTGCTGGCATTCATGGTGCTACATAGCCATGTCCCTTGGGGCCACTGTCACTACATTCTCAACTTGTGCTACCTCCAAATCCTGTGTTTCCCATAGCCTCCCCTACTTCTCACAGTTCCCTTGGTGTGTCCCTTGATGGCATCACCAGTGTCATAAATATTTCTGCTCTCAGCTGCCACATGGAGCTGCAGCCCCGCTCCCCAGGGGATGTCTCATGTCAGTAGAGGAGGTAACAAAGTTCTCAGGAAGAGGATGCTTCTGCTGCTGTTGTGGAGACATGGAGCCTCTACTGAGACCATGATGTAACAAATACTTGTTGGCAGTAGCCTGTCCTGCCCTGCCAACCACAGGTTCCCCAAGGAGAACTTGAGCTCTCTGCTACCCTTCATTCCTGGCAGCTGCAGAGAATCATGTCAATGAACAAAGGTTTCAGAGACCACCTGCTGCTCACTCATCCCACAGGAGTGATGAGTGATAACCCCACCAAACCCCCTCCAGGTCCTCCTCAACTCTTAACAGTCCACATGTAAGTTCCCCAGACCCCTGAGTTTGGGACCTCATAAAGCTCTAGGGAGAGAGGGGCCTTGGGGCATCTGAGCATCTGGCCACCTGGCAGATTCAAGGTATTCTCTAATATTCAAATAATATGGCAGGACCAGAGCTTAAGGAGCTGAATGATAGCATCAAGACTGGGCTGGCCCCACAGAGCAACTGATTACCATTGGGGTTGGTCACCCAAGAGCAGGGTTCCCGACAGCTGGATGTGTCCTCCCTCTCTTCTATATCCCTCCTTCCCTATCTCCTAGGAGGGAATCCTGAGGCCCTGCTATTAAGGGTGTCAAGAGCTTCCTTCACCATCAGAAGATGTGGCAAACTGAGCTGCTCACAGCTCTGACCTAAGTACCCTCTACCTCCTGTTGTCCCTGCAGCCAGTACAGACCTTTACCCCCCCACACACACACACACACATACCGTAGCCCCCCTCAGTCAGGGTCTGGAGTTTTCTGAGCACCTTAGTTTCAGCCAAACAATAGTGGGACATCCTACATACCTTCCCACTCTAGTCCCTCCCCATCTAAGAAGGGGCCAGGAGAGTCAGTGCCTGGTTTTCAGAAAAGCATCCCAATTCATGGAGCCTCTTGGGAAGATGAGGTAGATAAGGGATGAGTGTCTACCTTCCCTCCCCACTCAGCTACTTCCCATAGGGGCTAATGGCTGCCTAAGGGCAGTGCCTGAGATGTGAGCCCAGCCCAGTAGAGGAAGACCTAGAGGTTGAGGTACTACATGGCCAGTGGGAGCATACCTCAGCAGCTCAGCAGCTAGGGACAATCATCACCCACCTGCCCCTCAAGGTCTCTGGACAGCTGTCTGGAGCCTGGAGTTGGGGGAGGGGTTGTCCATTGGTAAAAAGGAAGAGACATCTCACTTCCCATAATACAGGTCCTTCTGTCAAGCTGGGGCATGTCCCACACTGAATAAAGAGTAGGTTCTCTCAGCAAGGTGAGGGTGGAGGCTGAGCAGGAGCCACCAGCTGTGGCCGGAAGCATTTCTGAGAACTGAGATGGCTCTGGGCCTTTATCTGAGACTGAACAAAAGTTATGAAATCAAGGCAAAGGGGTGTGTGTGTGCTGTGGTTTTCCGGAAGAACTGGAAGGCAGCTACTGTGGGGTAGGGGTTTCTGGGAATTGCAGTGAAGCTTCCTCCCTACTAGTCTAGGCCAAGCAGAGACACACCCAGCTGTTGTGGCTGCCAGACTCTGCAGGTGGGCAAACACTATCCCTGCTTCAGAAGGCAGGATCTGGAGTGGTCTCTGCAGCAGAGTCTTTTTAGGCAGATCCTCTTTACATTTCTCTCACCCCTGGATTTCACACTCGCCTGCCTGCCGTCATGGGGGCCTGAACAGACCCTGCACAGCTCATGGTTCTCAGTGGAAATCCCCAGATCTCACAGGCTGGCACAACCCATCACATGCCTCTGAGGTGGACATGAGTAAAATTGGGGGTGTTGCTGGCTGCAGGGCAAGGGTACATCGGAGACTACAGCATCCCTCACCCCACCCTGCAGAATCTCCTTCCATCTCTATATCACACCCATCAGTCACCCACAGAGGAGTTTCCAGCAGATGCAGCCTGTGGGTATCTGCACACGTCATACTATTTGGGGATGCCCCACCTGTGGCAGTTCCAGTGGAAGGCAGGACTGCCTATGGCTCAGAACCTAGGGGCATGGTGTGATAGGCAAGCTGGGAGATGCCCCAAGACCCCACCTCCCTTTCCGGGCTGACTCTGGACTTTGCAACGTGTGCCTGACTCCTCACCTACCCAGTAGGAGACAAAAGAAACAGTTCCAGGTAATGAGGGTGCTGGTACATCCACAAGGGACTTCATATGACCCTGAGCTCTTTGTGTTCTGATCCCAATGTCCTCTACTTTCATGGCAATTTTTCCATCTCCTCCAGTCTCTCCCAGGAGCCTGTGTGTTGATGGGGCTATTAGCACCAGAAGGTGCAGATCCATCCCCCAATCCCCATTTACCTGCTATGAGATGATAAGGCAGGAGGCACTAAAGGAGAGGATTGGTTGAGTAAGTGCCCAGATGTGCAGATGCCTCAAGGGTGCTGCTGCAACTCCTTCCCTCAGGCCTGCCACTCCCTGAACACCCATGCCGAGATGACCTTATTGAATTTCTTTGAGATAGGGTCTCACTATGTAGCTCTGGTTGTCCTTGTCACTCTGTAGACCAGACTGGCCTCAAACTCCCAAGATCTGCCTGCCTCCGCCTCCTGAGTGCCAGGATTAAAGGTGTGAGCCACTGCACCCTGCTCTTATCGGATCTTTCTATGAGCAACCCCTACAACTGCCAAGAGGCAGGAAAGATCCTTTGCTGGGAGCACCTCAGAGCCAAAACTATGCACTTCAGAGAATTTGCCTCATACCAGAAAGTGCTCAGTATGGAAACGGGCAAAACCCTAATTTTTAAGCAGTTAGGCCAAGGCAAATGTCCTAAAGTGCCGTCAAAACTTAAGTCTCCACAGATATCTCAAAGGGCATTCAAAGGACAGTAACCCAAAGACTACAGGCTCAGTACATGGCTGCCTAATATGGACCAGGCAGAGGTGAGGTGAAGTGATTTGGACAAGAAGCCAAGAGAAGGACTGGAGAGCTGGTCTAACACCTGCTGCTCTCTCAGAACCTGTGTTCAGTTCCCAGCACCTACATGGTGGCTCACAACTATCCATGACTCCTGCTCCAGAGAGTTATACATGATGCACAGAAACTTACAAAGGGATAAATACACAAAAAAATAGAAGACAAAGCAAAGAAGGCAGTTAATTCAGCATTAGCACTTTCCAAAAGCCTCCTTCGCCTGATGGTCCCTACTGAGGGTTTGTTCCCAAGATTAACCTTGACTTGTGCTCCCACCACACCACCGAGAGAGCACTGAGGACAGGCCTCAGATGCCCCCTCACTTTAAAATTATTCTTAAAGTTTTTTATTACATTTTATTTGTACATGCATGTGTGCTTGTGTTTATGCACACAGACGTGGAAGTCAGAGGACAACCTGTCAGGGTTAACAGATTCTCCTATCATGTGGTTCCCAGGGATCAAACTCAGATCATCAGACTTAGAGACAAGAGCCTTTGCCTGCTAAGATATTTCACCAGACTGCCCATTCTGTTTTATACCCTGGAAATGACCATGGGCATAGGATGACAAGGAGTGTCCTTAAATGCAACCCTGGGAACCTTGCTTTCTTCTGTCCTTAGAACACAGCCACTCAGATTACTAGACAAGTATTTATTGAAAACCATGTACACAAGGTCTTGTGCTGGACACTTAGTGCTCTTGGAGAGCCTAAAGGCCCTACTCCAACAGAGCTGGCAAAAGAGGGCGGCAGCCATAGGCCATTGTAGTACTACTCTCTACACCCAGGTGTAATTTACCACCATTAACACCTTACACCCACTTCCGCCATCGAGGGGAGCAGGGCCAGGCCCAGGGAAGGATGCACAGTAGAGCCTTTGCTCTCACCAAGGCTAAGTCTGGGCAAGTCTTAGAGGATCTGGCTTGGGGTACAGAGGAAGAACAACCCTCATGGCCACCGGTCTCCCAGACGACTCTTTTCCTCTGTGTGCTCCCCACGCTCCTCCTCAGGGAACTGGAAGCTGCAAGCATCCTCAGCTGGTGGCTGCACCTCCAAGTGTGGCTGGGTCTCTGTAGTAAAAATGTGGTCAGCAAGTAGCCTGAAACACATGTTCCCCTTCCCAGGGACACAACTGACCTCGGGGACACATGTGCTGCCTCCTCAGCTGCCATATATGTAGGCAGAGCTGGGCTGTGGTTAGGAAGAGGATGCACACAGCCATGGCCAGGAAGATGACAGTCAAATGGCCATGTTGCTCAGTGGGCAGTGGCTCCGGGATGCACACAGCATTGTGAGTCTTGTTCCCAGGGAACATGGTGAGAAATCCAAACTGGGCACAGCTGGGACACAGACAGACACTGTCAGGCTTGGTTACCCAAGCAGCCACTCTAGGAGGACTGCTGTCCTCTGAGCCATTTGGGAGATGAATGGGGGCCCTCAGGGGTTACTACAAGGGAGGGACAGGAAAGGTTTCCTCAAAATGGGCCTAGGCTACTACTCATCCAGGACTTACTCGGCCCAAGGTCTGCAGTGGCCCTCACGACCTGCGGAGAAGGTGCCCATGGCACAGTCAACACACTCGAAGCCAAACTTAATATTCCCTGTGGATAGACAGACAGACTATAGGGGCTACTGAGGTTAAAGAGGAAGGAGTCAGACTAGGACCTATCAATCCACCAGATCTAACGTCCTCAGGACTAGGGCCTGGATAGACAGTGCTATGTATGTCTACTCCAGAACTAGAAGGGTACATTGATCCCTATGAAGATGGATAGGATTGGTGACAAGACTTGGCCATAGTCAGAGTAACAGTCTGAGAGCAGACCAGCACCTGGCTAGTCCCCACAGCCTCTCACAGCGAGCCCTGAGAAGACATCAGCACCCTCATTATGGTGGAGAATCCCAGGCTAATGGGAAGAATGACTCAGGTACCCTGAGACCACTTAGCCCACCTATCCCTTTTAGAATCTAGAACGCAGGTCCCTGCCTACCCAGAGGATGTGCCCATGAGCCCTACACGTAAAACATTCTAACATGCCTACACATGCTCACTGAGCATCTATACCAGCTTGACTCTAGACTAAATTCAGGTTAGCTTGGGGACATCTGTGGCCTTCAGCAGTCTCCCAGGGACATACCATAAAGCTGCACCCTCTGGCCTGGTTGGCAGGGGTAGTGTTTGCAGGTCTTGCACTGAGGGTCTTCACAGTGGTACTCCGGCATGACACACATACAGTCTCCTTCAGGACAGGTCTTCTGGCCTTGGCAAGAATAAAAGCCTCAGCAACTAGGCAGAGCCCCCTTCCCTCTTCAGAGCTCCTACTGGTCCTTCAAGTGGTTAGGGTGCTAGGCCTCCATCCTCAATCAACCCCAGTGCAAGACCCTAGGTTTTGTCCAATTCAGTGTTCCATCTCAGATGGCTGACTGCTAATATACATACCTCCCACTGCTCTGAAATTATGGCTTCATAAGTCTCATTAGATATGGGAGTCACCTGGAGCTCCTAAGGTCCCTTGGCCTATATTGCCCCATTCCCACCCTATATTGTCCCTCAGGGCACTAGGAACACCTCAGCAGCTGCATTCACTGCTCTCTATATTTTTATCACAGAGACATGGACCCTCAGAGCTGACCTTTTCTATACCAGAGGGGTAGCAGGTGAAGTGCTGAGATATTTTTCTTTGATGGGTCCTCAGACTGCCCTACACCTAGAACTATAAGTCACCGACAGTGGATCGGGCAAAGGAGAATGTTGGGACACCAACCCAGACAGAGAGTAGCTTTGGTGATAGCTAAAGTTTGACCCACCCAGCAGACCCTAAGATGGTCCTCTTTCACCTTGGACCACAGATCCCTCTGGAGGGAAAAGTTTCCAGCCCCTATTGCCCCTGCTCCCACACTTCTGATCTTGAACAACTGTCTCAGATGGACCCCTCTACCTCCTCCTCAGTTCCAGACTCAAAGCTCTAGACTCAAAAAGTTTGCCTACCCACTCATATATGCCCTGTGCCAACCCTCCTCATATGAGCTGCTGCACAGTCTGGTTCCTGCTCCTCTCCTTGCCTTACCTGGAGCACACAGGCTGCAGCATCGCATGTTGGTGCCAGTTCCGTGCTGGAAGCTGTCAGGGCCACAACTAGGTTCCTCAACCAGGCTCTGCTGACCTAGGTCCAGCATACAAATCAATGAGACTCCACACAGCACAGCCCACGCTCCCATAGTGTTTCTCCCGAGTTTTCTTCCTGTTGGCTGATTTTTAGTAGTCCCCAACCTGCTCCAACATGCCTTGTCCCCGCCCCTGCCTCTGTCCCCACCCCTCAGATTGGGCTCCAGCCCAGCTCCACCTCCATCTTCCGGCAGGCATGTGGTGCTTGTAAAGGCCTTCTGTGAAGTGTGCAACAAAGCTATATCATCTTCCTTGACATCTCCTGAACCCCAACAAGCCTCTTCCAACTCCAGCATACCCACCCTGGCTAGGCTGCTGAGGAAAAGGATGCCCCACTCACACGTGCTGCTGCCACACTGCCTATGGGTACCCTTTATTGTTGTGTAAAACTCCCCCTTTCCTCTTCCAGGGAGCTTCTCTGGGTCTGAGAAGCAAAGAGAGCCAGTGAGGTAGTCCAGAGCATGTACCATGCCTTCCAGAGAAGATCATCATAAGCTGGGTATTTCTAGCAGGCACATGAAGCACATGGCCTGCCCAGATCCAGCCCTGGCAGTTCCAGGTTGGATCTCTTGGCTCTCTCTGGAGCCACTTTTGTTCACCTCCTCACACAATTCTAGACAACAGGAAGGGAGTCCCTGATGGAGCCCTTCAGGCTTCCTCATGGTGAGACTATCCTGTCTTTCTGAGTCTCAGTTTCTTCATGTGGTCACTAGCAGGTTCTGGAACCCTGCCTCTATAACTTCCTACATCTTCCAGCTAAAGCTAAGCACAGGGAAACGTGGTGGGGACTTTTGGGAATATTGGGAGTGAGCATGGGAATCTCTGAATATAACAATGGCTATACCCACAAGTGGTAGGTGTGGAGACTATTGTGATTGTGGAAGACCTAGGAAACCTGGTCTGACACCCTTCTAAGCTGCTGTTGGAGGAGCCTGAGGAAGTAGGAAATGTCAGAAGTTACTAGCTGTCCAACCCCTGTTGTTCTCTGGCTGCAGGTGTGTAAGCCTCCTGAGAGGTAGCCCTGGTCACTGCAGGGTAGGGAGGGGGCTCTGGGTACTCCACTCTAGGCTAACCTCAGCAGAACCTCTTCTTTGAGAAACAAACAGCTCCTGGCCAAGGAGGTGGGTCTGAGTAAAGGCAGAAAGGAAACCGTGTACCTTGATTCCACATAAAGGTGTTGAGGGCAGTATTGGCTATGTTCCTAACCATTTAAAAAAATTAAGGGGATGCTCACTTTGGTAGCACATATACAAAAACTGGAACAATACAAGGATAGGATTAACATGGCCCCTATGCAAGGATGACACAAAAATTTATGAAGCACTCCATATTTGGAGCTGGATATAGCAGTACACACCTTTAATCACAGCACTCAGGAGGCAGAGGCAGGTGGATCTCTAAGTTCAAGGCCAGCCTGGACTATATAGTGAGTTCCAGGACAGCCAGAGTTATGGGAAGAGACCCTGTCTCAAACAAACAAACAAACAAACAAACAAAAATCTAAAAGGTCAGCCAGGACCATGCCTTCATAGTATCACCCCAACCTTGGGGAGTGCACGGTATACACATGGTATCTCCTGCCAACCATGATATCCTCACATTGGGGATCCCTGTTCTCTAGGCAATGGCCTCTTCCACAAGGGAAAGATAACAAAGCATTGACTCATCCCCTAAACACTGCCTTGCAATGTACCTTGGGGGCATCTCATGAGAATTTTGGCCTTGGTGTTGTGTTTAAGCTCAGCCAAGGGCATGGTCTGCTTGATGTAGACTTGCAAGGCTATAAGCTGTTAAGGAGCTCCACAGAGGTTCTTTCCAGGAGACACAGTGCTCTTGTGCCAACCACACACAGACCACAAAGATCAAAAGACACAGATCATATACCTGGGGAGATGTTTTCAAGCAGATGACATCAGTAAATGTCAGCACCTATGTCAGACTTCCTGTCCCACCCTCTTCTAGGTACCCACTGCAAGGGACTCCCAAGAACGAGCAGCTTCCATAACTGGGTGGTGGGTAGAGGTGATTTTTATCTGCTCACTGCTACCTCCTTTATTTTATGAGCTCCTTGTATTTCCATGTGGTTTGTTTCACAAGACTCAGTGAGTATATTCCAGGCAGCAGAGGGTCCTGGCAGTTTGACCCTGTAGGAAATCCCCAGGCTGACATGGGGCCTCAGTAGAGGTAGTCAGGGAGTTTTTGAGATGAGGGGGATAGAGAATGTACTTTGGGACAGCACCAGAATGAAGAGAAAGTAAACATAGTGTCTGTGCAGGTGGGGCCATGGATATTTAATCTGGGAAGGGACCCAAGGAGCCCAAAAATGAGCAGGAGACAGCAGGAAAACTGGAGACGTGCCCAGTAAACAGGAGACATAGATATGACCTGCCTAGTGTGGGAATAAAAACTCTTTCCTACAATCTCTAACCTCCCAAGCCCCACAGCATTCTTCTTCCAACCCTCCCCAGCCTCCTGTTGGCCTCTCTAGGCTTGGACTTCCCTGTGGAGTGGGGATTGCCAATTGGTCTATGGCTCCATCCCCAGGCTTACATAGGGACCCAGTGAAGGATATTTAGTAGTTTAATGGGTGTTTCCTTTGGTTGTAGGCAGCTGAATGTTGTCAGAGAATGAGAAGAAAGAGATGGGAGGGGAACCAGGATCAGAGATAGTTTTGTCCAGCCACCCTTTGGTTCACAATGACTTGGACTACAAGTAATAGGATGCCCCAGCATGCAGATTAAGATCATCATATCTGGCTCAGCAGTGGTGGCGCACGCCTTTAATTCTAGCACTTGGGAGGCAGAGGCAGGAGAATCTCTGAATTCAAGGCCAGCCTGGTCTACAGAGTGAGTTCCAAATGGCCAGGGCTACACAGAGACACCCTGTCTCAAAAAGCAAAACAAACAAACAACAAAAAAAATCATATCTGGCCACAGGCAGACCAAGTAAAAGATGGGAGGGGTAACAAGGTGCTACTTTAATGCCAGGCCAATGGCCTAAGGGTGGCAAGAGGCAGGAAATAAGGAAACAGCCATTTTTTTAGATCCTTATGTTTCCTATGCCCCCTCAAAGTGCAGCTGACACAGCCCAGCACCAACCCCACACCAGAATGTCTAGTGACTCTTTTTTTGTTTGGGGTTCTTTCTTTCTTTCTGTCTTTCTTTCTTTCCTTCTTTCTTTCTTTCTTTCCTTCTTTCTTTCTTTTTTTCTTTTTTTCTTTTCTTTTTTTCAAGACATGGTCTCACTATGTAGTTCTGGCCAACCTGGAACTCACTACATGGATCAGACTGGCCTTGAACTCACAGAGATCCTCCTGCCTCTGCCTTCTCAGTGTTGGGATTAAAAGTATATGCCACCAAGCTTGGCCATCTAGTGACTCTTAACATGCATCACATGACACCACTCTGGGCTCTCTGTTTTCACTTACATGATCAGGCATAACCACTTGACCATTTCCATGAACAGCTTGGCACCTTCTGACTTTAATTCATTGAGCTTCTGGGTACCTGTGCTTCCTGAGCAACACTGCCATTCCCAGATATTGCTTCTGGAACTCCTTACAGTAGAGGGCAGCAATAAGACCCTGGGTCCTCAAGTCTGTTTTAGATAAAGTGTCTGTGTTCTTGTCATGATCTCAGGACAGATGAGATTTGGCTCAAGTAGCAGCCTTCAGTTTTCCAACACAGCTGGCTAATTGGCTGCTACATGGATCCATGGCCATTCACTTCCAGAGATTCCTAAGGTAGTACCTAGTCAATGCCCAAGGACCATCAAACACTTCTCGCCATTCATGTGGCTGGAGAGAAAGGATAACTCTGTGTTAGCTGCCTGAGCCACAGAGTTCAAAAGGGGCACAATGGTTTATGAGCCCCTCTTATGATCAGGGTACTCAGGCTCTGCTTGCCAGGGCCCTTCCCTTTTGGCTAAGACTCTTAGGTTCCCTTAGAGCAGTAGTTCTCAATCTATGAGTTGTGACCCCTTTGGTGAAACTCTATCTCCAAAAATATTTACATTACAATTCATAGCAGTCACACAATTACAGTTATGAAGTAGCAACAAAAATAATTTTATGGTTGGGGTCACCACAGCATGAGGAACTGTATTAAAGGGTTGAAGCATTAGGAAGGTTGAGAGCCACTGCGTTAGAGCACAGACTCTGGACTGCTCATCAAGCTGCCAGTTGGCTCCCCTAGTACCATCCCCTTGGCACTTCAGGCCTCCTGTACTACATACCCCTATTCAAACTGGAGTACATGTGACTTAAGTGTGGGTCTCTGAGGGGACCTTCTCCTTAGCCTAACTCTCCCCCACCAGAAGAGGATGCAACCTCAGCCCCCTAGTGCCAGTCACAGACTCACAGTTGCTAGCATGTTTATTGGTGGTACCACCAGGCAGGTAGTATGCATAGCATACATAGGAGAGCCCAGAGCCAGCCCAGCACCTAGAACGGTGTGGAGGGTACTGGCAGGCACCAGGATATGGGTTGCCCATGCTCCATAAAACCCACTCCTGAGGTACTGTTCAGATCTTGGCCAGAGTAAAGTGTGTGTCAGTCTGTTCCTCCTGGATAGGGATCCTGAAGCTGTTTTCCCCTAGGAGAAGCAAAGAAGGAAAAAGCAGTGAGGAGGTATATCTCATCCCTCTAGGAAGCTTTATTAAGCCCAATGTGGGTACTCACAGTAGGGTTTGGGAGTATCAGGCAACCTCCAAGCCTTTCGGAGCAGGTACAAGGCCAGCAGAACAGTCAAGGGAGCCAGCAGGCCCAGGCCTAGGCCCAGGAAACCAGCAAATGCAGGGCCTATGAGGAGAGGCTAACTGAGTGAACTCACTTACCCTCACCTTCTCACCCTCATCTATTGGACCAGCATCTCTTACCCCTAGGAGCCACCAAGGTGGGTGTAGAGGGCAACTGAGAAGTCCTGGGCCAGACTGTGGTGGACTGGACAGTGGTTGGCCTTGATGTAGGGCTCTGGGTCTCCCAGAGTGGTGTGGCTGGGATGTTTCTGTCCTCACAGACTGTGTCCAAGCTGGTACTGGCTGGGTGCCGGGTCTGCTTCCCAGATAGGGTACAACTGTGGGATGAGGGTGTCTATTAGCTAGAGACAATGGTAGAAGTTGTACTGGGTCATCCTCATCTCTGCCAAGACCTCCACCCCCAAGCCACATATCTATCTTTGTTTCTGTCTTCACCCTATTTCCATCCCTGTCCTGCTCCTAGATGGGTTTCTGTACTCTCAAATCCCACCCAATACTTCTCCAGCCTTCTGGAGAAGAACCACAACTTGAGAGCAAACATGTTCCTATGGCCTGGACTAGGATCTCACATGCCCCCACTCCACTTGCAGGGCTCCCCACAGGGGATGTCAGAAGACCCCCTGGCTCACGGATTTCTGTTCTCTGAACTGGTCCATCATACAGTCATCTAGACACCGGCTCTTAAATGCCCAAACCTTTCTGGTTCTATTCCTTCCACATCTCCAGTCCTCAGTGTCCCTGCCAGCCACAGTACTCACTTGGTCCAGGGCTTGCAGGCCTGGTTGTTGCCTGGAGAAAAGTGGCCAGGAGGGCAGGGAACACAGTCTGCAGCAAAGACATAAGTCAGCTTTCTGATGCTACTAGGTGGGCCCTGGATGCTGAGACTACTGGAGGTGGGGCCTGAAGGGAGGGTTAATGCTCACTCTCCGGTGCAAGTGAATGGAAATCTTGACCTCTGCAAGCTCCTTCCTTCCCACTGGCACTGACACAAGTCTTGGTATGACCCATCAGAAGAGGGGCTTTTGGCCAAGACTAGATGGAGAGATACTGGAGGAGGTGACAGTGCGTGAAGTGAAAACATGGCTCCTTTATACCATTATCATGAAGGTGGCCAGCACACATGGATTCTGACCACCTTGCACACACTGGCCATGGATAGACATGAACCTGCCTCATGTAGGGGGCCGCGTGAGGCTCACCAACTCCAGGCTTGTGGCTGCTGTCTTGTCGAGGTTGGGTGCCTGGCCTGCACTGGCAGACAGTATCCTGAGTAGGTGTGCAATTCTGCTTGAGTTCACTCCCACTTCCTAGGGAAGATCAGGTAGAGACTGTGAATGAAGCTTTCCCAGCCCTGGCCTATGAACAAGGCAGGGAAAAATGGACTTGCCTCTCCTCAGTTGGCACAGGAACAAAGTTGAAGCTGAGGGAACTATGACTTTAGGCTTCTCCTCTCGTAAAGACCCTCTCCCTGGCTACTCTGTTCCTCCTGGTCATGAAGCCCTGAAGAAAGCTACTGAGCTGGCACAGGGCAATTGTGGCCTCCCTTTTTATCCTCCCCCAACCTATCTCCAGCCTATAGCACCTGAATCAGAACCCTCAGATACTCTCACCCTCCATACCAGGGCCTTACCTACTAGGACAACTTGGGCAGGGCCACATGGCCAACAAGTGCTCCACTCCAGTTCCATAGGCCCTGGCTGAGCCTTCACCCCAGACAACAAAAGTCCCTCCTAAGAAATGCCCTGGCTGCTAAGGGCCCCTTAGTGAACAGGATTCATCATGGCTTGGAGCTACTTCCTCAATCATATGGGAAATATGGCACCCATTGTAGCTGCTTCCTTGCTGGGCTGGACAGTGAGTCAGGGTAGGCGGAACTCACGTTGGTTGCACTGTGTACACTGCTTGCAGTTTTCATAATTGATTGCCTCATTGTAGAAGCCAGGTTCACATGGGTGGCATACAGTGTCCCTGGTGCCATCACAGCGGCTCACCATACCATTGCCTGTAGTAGAGCCCAGAAAGTTAAACAGGTCAGCTAAGGCCCAGGACTGTGGAGACACAGCACCCAGCCTCTTGGTAGGCTCTGTCTCAGACTTGGGACAGAGTCCATGGAGCATCACCTGTGACATTACCTGAATTCATTTACCCCCAGGATGTTTGTACCTGTGTCTCCATCATTGTCCTCCAAGAATCATCCCTCCCCTACCCTACCACTACATCTCAAAGCCAGGCCACTCACCTGGCTGGCACTCATGACAGCACCTGTGACCACTGGGGTAGGTATCTTCAACACAGTTGAGCCTGGCTGCAACTCCAAATGTGAGTCCCAGGAGCAGAAGTGCTGTGGGCTGCTGAACCCACACATACATCCTTGTCTGGGCTCTGCCTTCACAGGAGTCTGGGTTTTTCCTTGCAGGATGTGGCTATAAGAGCTATGGGGGAGGGGCGAGAAGAGTAGGCGGAGAGGCAGGAAGATATGTGAGCATGTTTTATAGTTGTGTTCCTGTATATATGACACAGGTGCAGTCCCATAACAAGTTAGGAAGTGCTTGGGGCCACTGGGGCATGTGAAGGGAGGTGCAGATACCCAACATATACATATGAAGGCACACAGAGATACACACACATTCACACAGGCATTTTTTAAAGATTTTATTTTTAATTATATTTTTCTTTTGGGGGGGCATATGTATATGGTAAGCATAATACTCAAGGAGGTCAGGAGAGCTAGAGTTATAGGCAGTTGTGAACCACCAACATGAGTGCTAGGAACTGAAGTCCTCTGTAAGAACACTTGCTTTTACCACTGGGAATGGTAGTACACTCCTTTAATCCCAGCACTTAGGAGCCAGAAGCAGACCAACTCTGCCTAATTTACATAGTAAGTTTCAGGACAGCCAGGACTACGTAATAGAGACCTTATCTCAAAAACAAAAACACCCCAAAAGAACAGTACAAGCTTAACTACTGAGTCATCTCTCCAGTGTGAACAGACTTTTTTTTTTAACCCCCCTTTTTGTAGTACTGAGAACCTAAGTTCTTTTACATGCTGGGTAAGGGTTCTACCACTGAGCTATATCCATAGCCCTCTTCATGTTTTATTTTGAACAGAGTTTTACTAAGTTGCCCAGGCTGACATTTGAATTTATTCTGTAGCCATGTTTCAATCTTTTCTTCCTTCCTTCCTTCCTTTTCTTTTTCTTTCTTTTTTTAAAGATTTAGTGCCAAACAGTGGTGGCACACTCCTTTAATCCCAGCACTCAGGAGGCAGAGGCAGGTGGATCTCTGTGAGTTCAAGGCCAGCCTAGTCTACAGAACAAGTTCCAGGACAGCTAGGACTACACAGAGAAACCCTGTCTTGAAAAAAACAAACAAAAACAAAAAAAAACAAAGACAAAAAAAGATTTAGTTTATTTTTAATTGTGTATATGTGTGTGTAGGGAATATATGCATGTGGTACGGGTGTCCAAAGAGGTCAGAGGTGTCTGATCCCCCTGAAGCTGGAGTTATAGGCAGCTATAACTATATCCTGATGTGGATATTGGGAACCAAATTTGGTTTCTGGCAAGTGCTCTTAACCGTTGAACCATCTTTATGACCTTGAACTTCTCACCCTCTTGCCTCCATTTCCCAAATGCTGGGATTACAAGTGTCACAGACTTTCCTTTCTTACATACAAATTACTGCACTGAAGGAGGAAATGGGTTAACAGGGAGGCAGTTATTACACATTGTGTAATAAATTGTGACATGATATAATTATCAATTCCCAAATTAATTGGAAAGTTGCATGCTAGCTGTGCATAGTAGTGTACACCTGTAATCCCAGTTTTCAGGAGAGAAAGGCATGATGACTGCAAATTCCAGGCCAGCCTGGATTACAGATGCAGGGATAGTCCTGCTGCAGAACGAGATACAGGACTGGGGCTGGAAATCCCCCACCCAAGATCACATGTGAAAGAAGTCCCCAGCCCTCTTATGGAAATTCCTAACCTGGAAGGTCAGGCTGGGCTAAGAAATAGGTGGAAGAAGCTAGAGTGGGCCAAGAGGTCACAGAGACTGTCCTCCCCATGCTTTTGAAGTACAGTGAAAGTCCTGGAGAAGAATCCTCAGGGCATCCTGGGCAGCATTCCCCAGTCCTTTCCTAAGGAGAAAGGAAGGTAAAACTCACATTTGACACATGGTCTTTCCTGAGGCCAGGTAGCTTGGAGGTACTGGTCAGCACTCCACTCTAGGGTCCCCTTCCTCCCCTCAGAACTCTGTTGTCCTTGGCTGTCACACCTGGCCAAGGAGCTTAGCATCAGCACACAGATGAATAGAGGTGCAGAGCAGCCTAGATGTGCCCCTCCATTCCTAGGGACTCTGTTGCACGAATCCTAATTGGTCTTTTAATAAAACCCCGGTGCCAGATATTGGGGTAAATGCTGAAAGATCAGAGAGACAAAGGAACAAGCCACTAGAGAAACTTCTCATCACTACCGAATCCTCAGGCCGAATGGAAGGCAAGATCCTATCTCCATGAATCCTTAGACTGAATGCCTCTGAGTCCTCCTCAGCTGAATGGTCTAGTTCCTGTCTCATGTGCTTTATGTGCCTAGTGCTGGGATTAAAGGCATGTGTGCTTCCCAAATACTGGTAGCAAAGGTATGAGATCTCAAGTGCTGGGATTAAAGGTGTGTGCCACCACTGCCTAGCCTCTATGTTTAATCTAGTGGCTGGCTCTGTCCTCTGATCCTTAGGCAAGCTTTATTTGATACACAATATATCATCATCACAGGACTCCCTGCAGAGGCTCTATACAGGACAGCAGCCCCTTCTGCTTGAATCTGCTTCCATCCAGGACCACACTGAAACTGAGTTTTCATGGTACTAGAAAAATCACTGGCAGTAGTTGGCATCACTGTATCTGCTCGGCTGGTGCCCCTAAAAACTGCAGAGACCACAGCTCTGGGCTAAGGCACTAGGGGTTAGAATGAGGCCCTACTCATCCCCTCAGTTCAACAAGATAAGGGACCTAAAGCTACTCCCACAGGCTGCTGCCCCTTGAGTACCAGACTGGAGTCATCAGAACTTCTGAAAGACCAGGTGCTATTACATAACAGCTACCTGCCAGGTATCTAGCTGGCTTCCAGGGCTATACTACACCTTCACCTGGAGACCTTCAAGATGCCACCTCAGATGTGACACTCCAGGCCAAGGCCATGAGCAGGAGCAGGATGGTGGTCAAGTCTCATAGTCTGCTAAGAGGTCTGTATTCCAGAGCAGTGTGTCTACCACTCTGGGAGATTCAGAGGCTGGGATCTGCTTGTCCACATTATCATTCTGAGTTCTAAAGTCTTATCTTTGCCTAGAAACCAGCTCAGGTACCAACGACACTCCAATGACTATGAGGAGCCATGCTCCACCACCCACCCCGGTCCCCAACACACCACACAAAAGTAGGTTCCTGTAAAAAAAAAAAAAAAAAACTGTCATACAGGTAATCTAGGGCAGGCCTAGGATTGTGATGAGGTATCAACTGTCCTGACACACCTGCTCTGTTCCTTTTTAATACCAAAGCAGTGGCCCTGAGCACCAAAACAGACCTTCAAGAACACTAGCCTGGGACCTTAGCCAGCTCAGACTCTGCTGCGGATCCCAACCTCAAGACCCAACTTGATCCCACATAACCTTTCCAATCATGAAATTCTATCATTCTCTTTCATGTCTTGTTTTCAGGTCCTATTTTCACTTCTACCATGAGGAGAATCAATGTTTATTGAAAGCTATAAACCCATTTAACCAGTGTCTACCTCAAACGCTTCTCATGTAAGCTACCTAGACACACTGTTCTCTTTTTTCATCTGAAGAATGACAATGTGTTGCTGGGCAGTGCTGGCACATGCCTTTAATCCCAGCACTTAGGAGGCAGAGGCAGGTGGATCTCTAAATTCCAGGATAGCCAGGGCTACATAAAGAAAAACAAGGGGTTCAGTCCTCAGCTCTGGAAAAAAAGAAAAAGAAAAAGAAAAACAAACAAAAAAGAAAGGAAGGCAGGCAGGAAGGGGGGAAGGAAAAAGAAAATATGAGAAAAAGGCAATTCTATTGTAAAGTAATGATTTTTGTGACAACCAATATCTACACTTTCTCATAAGGAAGGATGGATCCTGCAAGGTTCTGAGGAGTTTGAGGAAGACCCTACCCCAACGGCCTACCAGACCTTACCAAGGGGGTAGCACCAACTGTGGGGCTGATTACTTCCAGAGAAATGTGATCTAATTTAAAATTAGTCTTTCAGTTTTCAAGAAAATTGCAAGAGTTGCATTTATTTCCTACAGTGCAGTGGGCCCCGGAGGGCCCGGCCCAGAGTTCCTGGCCCTGATGTGTGCAGCGTTCTCATCTGAACCAGCCACGCCAAGCAGTTCTCAGAAGCAGAACAGCAACCTAGAGAGGTTTGGTCAAGCAAATGCGGCTTAGCCCACGACGGGTACAGAAGGGCTGCTGCCTCAGACACATGCTAGAGAGGACACAATGCCTATTAAGCATTTCTTTAATAAATCTGGGCCATGCTGTGGCAGGAGCTGAGCCAGAGCATATGAACACAGCAGAAGAAAGAAGGTTCTGGGACAGCGCTTTTCAGGGTCACAGTAGCCCCCAGACACAGGGTAGGTAGCATTTCAAACCCACCCGGGACCCAGTCAACCACAGGTCTCACTAGACCACAAGTCCCTCAAGGTGTAGGAAGGGTCAGACAGGAGACTGGCGGCCTGGCCCCAGTTGAGGGTTGAGGGGCATGCTCAGAACTCCTCATGCACATTGCGAGCATAGTCCATCAGCTTGCTGCCAGTGAAGAACTCGCTATATTTGAGAATCTCCTCAGGCTCCAGGTGGTGGTTCTGGTTCTCATCAGCAATGGCGATCATCTGTTTGGCTTCATTGAGGGCATTGTATTCGTTCATGGGGTCCATGTAGTTCTGTGAGATCCAGACATAAGTCAGTGGCCTATACCTGACACCCTATCAATAGGGAGGCCCTGTGCCCACAGCCCCCACACCTACATGCTAGCCCAGAGGTCACTTCAGAAATGGGGCTAGTATGTGCTTTCTCTTAAGGCCCCATACAGAAGGGGCCTTAAGAATCCCTTAACACAGGGCTGATGATGTAGCTCTGTGACAGAACAACTGTTTAGCATGTTTAAAGGCCCCGGGTTTCATCCTGAGCACCAAAATGAATTCCCAGATGCCTTCCACAGACTAGGGAGTCATTTTCTAAAGGCCAATAGCCCATAGTCAACAGGTTTCCCAAGACCTTCCCATCTCTTCACTCTGAGTACTATTGCTGGTGCCCATTATCTCAGGGCATCATGTAGGCAAGCCCCCTGTCCTTTGGGAACTTACTGTAGAATTAGCCCACATCCTCCAAACACAGGGCCATTCCTGGAACACACCAACATTCATAAGCACCCTTGCTCACCTCCAGCTCCTCCATGGTCACAATCCCATCATGGTCGGAATCAATCAGTTCCTCAAACTCTTTTTTCCTGTCTTTTACCCAATTGTCATCAATGTCTTGGCCTTGCTGGTTCTCAACAGTGCCCACAGGCAAGGAGATGAACTCAGGCAGAGACAGCTGCTTATCGCCATCCTGGTCTATAAAGGGTTGGAGGAAGGTAGTGCTCAGCTTGGGCTTTACCTAAAACTCAGTGAGTATCACTTAAGAACTTCCTTAGAAACCAAAACAGGACAAGCCCACCTACCCTGGGGCTTATCCCTTTCAGCAGTGTAGTGATCCCAGCCCATTGGTCACCCTCAGGCCTACAACAGTGCCATAGTGGAGACAGGCCTTACCCAAGTCCCGAACAATCTCCTTGACCATGAACTTGAGCATGCCCCGGCTGTGCTCAGGGTGAAGGAATGAAAGGAACTCATCCTCAGTCAGCAGCAGGTCTGCAGGTGGATTGTCTGCCTGATACCAGCGACCTTTGAGGTTCTCAAGGACTTCCTGTGCTGCGGAGAGGCACATTTGTGAATACCCAGACATGCTGGACACTAACGCAAGCACCAGCAAGGTTTTACTCTATTCAAACTCAAGAGGGCCATCATTTGCCAAGACTAAGGGTGCCAGCCCACCCAGAAGAGCCTGGTCTTTTTGGGAGGGGACAAACAGAACCCTGAACACTGCCCAGCCTGCCTTCCCTGCACACTCCAAGTTGTTTATTCCTCCTCAGAAATGGAAATTTCACCGAGACTGGGGCTGACTCACCCTCACTGACGTCTACAGGAACAAAGGTGTCACTTTCGTTCCTCTCTACATTTTTTATATGCATTATCATTCGGAGCACAGAATGCAGAAAACCCAGTTTCTAGAAATGACTGAGGTAGTGAGCAAAGTTTCCCATGGACTCTAGAAATGATTGCCAATGCATCCTTTAATGTCTCCCATGTTCTCAGGGCACAAATCAATCTTCTCCCATGTAGGACTCAACATAGTCAGTGATTATGCCCCACTGCCTAGGCTTCTAAGTCGCTCAGCTCCAGGAACCACAAGAATCCTTGCCTGCCTTCATGGTCTTACCCCACTGTCCTGAGTCTGCCTCTGGCCACATTCTGACTGTAGCAGCCCTCCATTACCCATTAAGTACCTGATCACCACCAAGTGGCCTTCATGCATAGTATTTCCTGTGTTAATCTAACCTGACTAACAGGTAAAAACAAAAAAGTGATAGAAGGCAGACTTCTCTACCAATACTCCCACCATGTGCTAAGGGAGACCCACTGGCATTATACAAAGGAGATTATAAAGCATAGGTGTGGTGGTATTGTGTTCTCCAAAATATTGTGCACCCTAATAAACTTATCTGGGGTCAGAGACAGAACAGCCACTAGATACAAAGGCTAGAAAATGGTGGCACTCATGCCTTTAATCCTAGCACTCCAGAGGCAGAAATCCATGTGTTCAAGGATACAGCCAAGCATGGTGACTCATGCCTTTAATCCCAGAAAGCGAGCCTTTAATCCCAGGGAGTGGTGGTAGAAAGCAGAAAGGTATATAAGGCGTGAGGACCAAAAACTAGAAGCATTTGGCTGGTTAAGCTTTTAGGTTTTGAGCAGCACAGTTCAGCTGAGAGCTATTCGGGTATGAGAACACAGGCTTCCAGTCTGAGGAAACAAGACTAGCTGAGAAGTTGGCCAGGTGAGGTTAGCTGTGGCTTGTTCTGTCTCTCTGATCTTCCAGTGTTCACCCCAATAACTGGCCTCAGGTTTGATTTTATTAATAAGAACTTTTAAGATTCCTGCTACACATAGGCCTCCCTTCTAGGATCCTACTAAGTGCTCAGATCACCCCAGACAATCAGAGACCCTTCAGTGGGTTGAGGTCAGGATGTGAATACACAGGTTATAAGTGTTTTAATGATAAATGTCCCTCATAGTCTAGGGCACTTGAACACATGATCCCCAGTAATGCTATTTGGGGAGGTTTAGGAGGTGAGGCCTTGTTGGAGGAAGTACATTACTAGGGGCAGGCTTTGAGTGTTTACAGTCTCACTCACTTCCAATTCATGCTCTCTACTTCATGCTTGCAGTTCAAGATGTAAACTTCCGGCTTCCTGCTCCTGCCACCATTTTGGACTCTAATCCTCTGGAACCATAAGCCCAAATAAAGTCCTTTCTATATGTTGCTTTAGTCATGGTACTTTTTCACAGCAACAGAAAAGACTAATAGAGAAGTTGGTACTAGACAGAAGGATGTTGCTATGAAGATCCTGACCTGTTGGTCTGGGGAAGAATGTGGAAGATTTGGGAATTTTGGACTCAAAAAGTATATAAAAGCTATAAGCAGAGCTTCAAGGGCTAGCATTATAGTAGAAGCCTGAAAGACAGTAATGTCAGGAGCAATGCTGTCTGTGGTGGCCCAGCTCAAAAAGTTTCAGAGGGAAACAATATTAGCAACTGGACTAGAGGGTATTCTGGTGATATTTTGGCAAATAATATGGCTGTCTTTCGCCACTGTTATAAGAACTTGCCCAAAGATAGATTTAAAAGTAATAGAATAGAAGCTGAAGATTAAGTGATTAAGAGTACTAACTACTTTTCCAGAGGACCCAGGTTCAATTCCCACCATCCACATGGCAACTTACAGTTTTCTGTAACTCCACTTTAAGGGATCTGATGTCCTTTTCTAGCTTCCTCAGGCACCAAGAATGCACGTGGTACATATACATATATGCAGGCAAAACACCCACACATTAAAAAAAAAAAAAAAAAAGTAATGGACTAATTTCTTTGGTGGAGTTTGTTTTTTTGTTTTTGTTTTTGTTTTTGAGACAGGGTTTCTTTGTGTAACAGCCCTGGCTGTCCTGGAACTCACTTTGTAGACCAGGCTGGAACTAACAGAGATCCACCTGCCTCTGCCTCTCAAGTTCTGGGATTAAAGGTGTGCACCACCACCACCACCACCACCACCACCCACCTTGGTGGAAATTTTAAGACAGTAAAATATTTGAATGTGTGGTGTGGTTATTAATACTTATACAGGTCTACAATGAAAAAGAACAAGTGGGGAAGAAAGAAATACAAAATGTACAGTTTGGAGAAGAAAAAAGAAAGAACTAAGAAACTTAATGCCATAGCCAAGACATATGCTGGAAGAGATTGTAATTTGTTAAAGAGATTAGTGTCATTAAAGAGAGGCCTGCACTGGAACAAAGGGTGCCCTTCATGAAAAGACCCTACTCAGCTAAGCTTCCAACTTACAAAGGGAAAAGGCCTAAGGAATTTTCTGCTCCTAGAAAGAAATAGAAAACAAAAACTACCACTAATGTAGTTCAAGGGGGAACCATTCCAAGCTGATAACTGAACTTTGTAATGTCAACCATGTGGTAGTGGCTTTAAAAGTCTAAAAGACCCAACAGTGAAGAAGTGATGATTCTTCCTCTACAGTCTCAGAAAGTTGCTGAGGCCAGGCAGCTTGTGGCAGGGAGGTCCTTGCATGAACGCCCTGAGAGGCCATTGAGTAAAATGTAAAAGTGAGCCTGGGTTGTAGTAGAGACCCCAAGATATTGACAATGCCAGACTTGTGGGGTATCTGCATACAGGCAGTTAAACCAACCCAAGAGAGGCATGTATGCTGCAGGCATAAAAGCAGGAGGGACAGTGCCATCTAAACCCTTTGATATTGACATAAGCTACAGGATTTGGTATTTGCTCTCCTGGATCTGTCTTACTTTGGTTCAGTATTTTTCACTAGGCCTCCCTTCCTCCCTTTTTGAATAGTAATGTATATTCTATGCCATTAGATGCTAGAAGTATATAATTTGCTTTTTTATTTTACAAGGCATTACAATCAACAGATTGCCCTGTGTCTCAGAAGAGACTTTGGACTTTTACACAGTGCCCTATGGGTGATAGAGCACCTTGCTTGTAAAAATACAGGATTCCTGTGAGATTATAGCTGATCTTGTTCAGTCAGTCCAGAAGAAAATGTCTGTTGGGACAGCCAGTCTCACTTTGGGTAAACAATTCAGGAAGGAGTGCAGACTCACACATAGTCTCCTACAACAACAATTTCTTTATTTCCAACCCCCTCATCCCACCCCTATAAAGGGTTACAGCCAGCTTTTTCTCCTGGCAGACCCCTCAATTCCCCACAAAGAAAGGCTGCCTCTCATTGTGTGCATTAATAAACAGTATTATTATCTGTTGAGGGTCAGACCCTGATCCTTTTCTGCTTTCTGTCTCTTTACCCTGCCTCAGAAATCTAGCAACGGGGAGCTGAGCACAGTGGTGCACACCTTTAGTGTCAGAACTAGGGAGGCAGAAGGCGGATCTCTGTGAGTTCAAGGCCAGCCAGGGCTTGAGAGGCCCTGCCTCAAACAAATAAATAAATAGATAAACAAATAAATTAAGACTATGGAGGTTTTTTTTTAATCATACATTATTTTTTATAGTATTTTTATTTTATAATTAACTTAATTTCACATGTCAGCCACGGATTCCCCCATCCTCCCTCCTCCCACCCCCGACTATGGAGGTTTTTAAAGTTGGACTAAAAGCATTTTGCACTATTGTCATGAGAGTCCCTGAGAACTAGGGACTCTCTAGGAAAATAAAAACAAAAAATAGTCATATGGGCAGAGTAATGTCCTTTAATATACATAAATTTAATCATATCTCTCCTGCAAACCCCTCCTTGCTTAGTGTGCCTTCCCAGAGACCTTGAAAGATAGACAGAAAGGTCATATTGTGGATTAACCTTTGCCAAAATGCTTATGTGAAACATTGTGACATTCCCCCAAGTACCCCTCATCGCCTCCACATCCAGGACATCTTTAGAATCCCACCCTGAGGGCTGGAGAGATGGTTCAGAGGTTAAGAGCACTGGTTGTTCTTCCAGAGGTCCTGATTTCAATTCCCAGCAACCACATGGTGGCTCACAACCATCTAAAATGAAATCTGTTGCCCTCTTATGGCCTGCAGGCATACATGCAGGCAGAACACTGTATATATGATAAATAAATCTTAAAAAAATAAAAATAAAAAAGATTCCCACCCTGAGTTGTTTTTTATTATTATTATTATTTGTTGTTGTTGTTGTTTTGTTTTGTTTTGTTTTGTTTTTTTGAAACAGGGTTTCTCTGTATAGCCCTGGCTGTCTGGAACTCAGAAATCTGCCTGCCTCTGCTTCTCAAGTGTTGGAATTAGAGGCATACACCACCACTGCCCAGCAGTTTTCTTTATTGTTTTAGATTTACTTATTTTATTATTTTATGAGTATAAATGTTTTGCCTACATGTATGTGCGTGTACCACATACGTGCCTGGTACCCCAGATTCCCTTGCAACCAAAGTTACAGATGGTGTGAGTCACCATGTGAGTGCTAGGAATTGAACCCAGATCTTCTTCAAAAATAACAAATCCTCTTAACCACTGAGCCAACTCTCCATCCCTTACCACCTTAAGATTTTTAAACAACCAATGGAATTGTAAGTTACCATACATGGGAGATAAAGAAACAAAAATCATTTTAAAAAAAAAAAGGCTTGGTTTTTTTTTTTGGTTTTTTTTTTTTGGTTTTTTTTTTTTTTTTTTGGTTGTTAGTTTTTTTTAATGAACATAGTTCATTTGAGCTTATGAATGCACATTAAAGCTGTTTTCCTGAAGAAGCCTTGGTGTTCTGTCTCTTTGATCAGAACCTTACAATCTTATATGGTCATGAGACTATGGGGGCCGGGAAATGTAATATAATGATTTTAGTGAGAAGTGCCTCCCATAGTCTAAGCATTTGAACATGTAATCCTCAGGTGATGGCACTGTTTGGGGAGGTTTAGGAGTTGAAGTCTTGCTGGAAGTAAATCACTGGGAGTGAGTGGGCTTTTGAGTATTTGGTCTTGCCTACTTCCAGTTCACTCTCTGCTTTATGCTTATAGTTCAAGATGTGAGTTCTCAGCTCCCTGCCCCTGCCACCATACTTACTATCTGCTGCCAGTATGGACTCTAACCCTCTGGACTCATAAGCCCAAATAAAGTCTTTCTAAGTTGCCTTTGGTAGTGTTTTATCACAATAGAAAAGTAGCTAATACACAGGCTCGAGAAGGTCAGATGTGGCTGAGTAGGGACCTCAGGCATGGACATCTTTGACAGTGTAAATTCTAAATACCTCCATTCAGTCCTGAAGGCAGATCAAGCTCCACAGAGACACCCTAGACTCAAGACACAGGAGTGACATGTCTCATTCAGGATACACACCAAGTAAAGTGGCCAAAGCCAGACCACATTCCAAAGAAGTCACAGAGGGGACAGCTGTGAGGGCACCATACTCGCTGGTGTGCTGATGCTCAGAAAGGCATCTTCAAAATTGCCAACAACCTTGACAGGCATATACTAGCCTCACCACAGGAACAGGAGAGGGACATTCAGGAAGCTCCAGCAGACAATATGAAATGAAAGACATGTAATAGAAACATAAAACAGAATGAAGTGGAGGAAAATCACACAATCTCTTTGGGAGGGAAGAAGAGAATAACTGAAGGTTTAGGACAGGACAGAACTTAGCCATGTAGGGTTCCTCTCACCAACAACTGCCAGTACTGGGGAAGCTAAGGCACAGAAAGAGTCTTAAGTTCAAGGCTCTTGTGAGATCTTGTCAAAGAAAGAAAGAGTGGGGAAAGAAAAGAAAGAAAAAGAAAATAAAAAAAAAAAGCTGGGCAGAAGCAGGCAGATCTCTGAGTTTGAGGCCAACCTGTTCTACAGTTCAATTTCTTGGACAGTCAGGCCTACATAAAGAAATCCTGTCTCAAAAAATTTAAATAAATAAATAAATAAATAAATAAATAAATAAATAAAGAAAGAAAGAAAGAAAGAAAGAAAGAAAGAAAGAAAGAAAGAAAGAAAGGAAGAGGAAAGAAATACAGGTGAAAAAAAAGGGACAGAACTGAAGTACTGGTCATCATGGTACATGTGGGTGATCATGGTCTGTAAATGTTTCCAGGGTTTCTGTGCTACTAGGTGTGAGGTGCTACTTTGTAGACTGTGGCCTCTATTGAGGTCAGCTGCACAGACAAACTGAGGAGGTAGAGCATAGATGTACAGTGTGTATATCTGCCAAGAACTATATATAATGTGACCAACCCATAAGTGACATATTGGAAGTAACAGGACACCACATGTCCTTACCCTCCACAGAGCCAGATAAGAGCTGTGAATGAATCACCATATATGGCCAGGGAATGAGGTGAAGGGGAAGGGGTCCAGGACTGGAGGCAGTAACAAGTAAAGTCCTTTAGTTATGCTTTACAAATCAGCTATCCAGACTTCCCTTCCTGACAAATGCCCCTGAGGGCTTCCTATTGCTCCCAGCTTTCTCAGAGTCCTGTTCCATGTCCCAAAGACCAGCATATCTGACATTACCTCCCAACCAGAATGTCCACATCTCCATCTGGAAGTGATGTCACTCTTGAGGTCCCAGGGCACGCTGAATGCTGTGGATGTCATTGCCCAGCTCTGGTGACTCAAGGCCTTGACAAAAGCTGCTCCCTCTATTCAAGATCTCTTACTGGACTCAGGTCCTCCCTGCCTCTACTTTAAAGCTCCAAACCTCAAGTCTCAAGCCAAGGCAGAGTCAGTCCCCCACTCTTAGCCCACCCACCCTATGCCAGCAGCACTCACTCTCCTCATCCACTTTGAGCTCCTCGTGGTTCCTGATGGCGTCAGCAATTTCCCTCTCATTGTGGCCTTTGCTTGCCAAAAACTTCACTTTATATTCATCCCAGGACACATGGCCTAAAAATAGATCACTCTGTCAAGATATTTAGCAAGAAAGGTTGGTTATGAAAAAGACAGTTATTTTAGGACATCTGCTATAAATCCTTGGGCCACAGGCAGCCACAGGGCAGAGGTACAAACTCCTCTGTGCTGACTGCCTAGTACTAGGGAAGGCTGAGGATATGTGCAGCTCCAGGTATCTTGCCAAGTGGCATTCAAGGGCAAAGCAACCAGTACCCAGCCCACAGCTTTGGTCAGCACCCTATATCCACTTCCTCACGAGTAGAGTCAGCTGGAACTTTTATCCCTGGGGTCAAGAGAGATACTAGCTGGCCACACATGGTGTGAGAACACCAGGGAGGCATCCCAAACTTTTAAGAGCTACTGGGTTTTTTGGTTTATTGAGAAGTAGTCTCGGTATGTAGCCCAGGTTGGTCCTGAACTCTAAGACTCTTGTTTCAGTCTCCTGAGCACTGAGGTTGTAAACTAGGATCTAGCGTTACTTTTTAATTAAAATACTTTAATTGAATGGCTTGAGGAATAGAGCATCTCCTGTGCAAGCATGAGGACCAGAATTTGAATCCCTAACTTCTATGTAAAAGCTGGGTAGATGTGGAGGCCCATCTATAATTCCAGCACTGAGAGGCAGACAGGGACTCCCTGGCACAAGCTGGCTAGTTAGGCTAATGGAATCGGTGAGCTCTGGACTCAAAATACCCAATGCTAATTCCAGCTTCCAGACATATGCACAGTTGTGCCCACCCACACACATGAATACACATACACACAGAATTTTACAAAAAACCACTTAGGTCAGTGTGGTACTTGCTGTGTCCTTTAGTTCCAACAAGCACACAGCTACTGTCAGAAACTAACTCATGCCTTGAGCATCCCTACTCCTACTGTATCCTCTTCTACCTTTCTGTCCCTTGGCCTGGGGATATCTGTCAGGTCCTTCCCATAAGGCTAGAGTTTCCTGCCTGACTTCTCCTAGCTCTGCCACTTGGGTCCACTGTACCGTCACCATCAGGGTCCACAGCCCCAAAGTGTAGTTTGTTTTCCTTAACAGCCTCCTGGAAGTGCTCTGCTGTTTTCTCCATAATCCAGTGTTGCATCTCCTTAGCGCTGATCCTCCGGTCAGTGTTCACATCTACCCTAGAAGCAGGTAAATGACAAGCATCAGACCAGGCTCTAGGACCCTTAACAGAAAGGCAAATGCTGCTGGTTTCAGGAATTACACAGGTAGCTATGAACCTGCCACAAAAAGCAACTCATTCCATTTGGAAGTGTTATAAAAAACCCAAAGGCTAGGCGCTCACTAGGGGCCACCAGAGAGGATCAGGGGCTGTCAGAAAGATTGTAAGGGAACAATTAAGTCAGGAGCTGCTACTTGAGGACAGAAAAGATCATCACCAGGAACAAACTCTCTCCACTTAAGGTACAATGGGAAGAAACATAATTCTTCATTTAATTATTCATTAATAATTATTTAATTAGTAATTAATTAATTAATTAATTAGGTTTTTCTAGGCAGGGTTTTTCTGTGTAGTCCTGGCTGTCCTGGAACTCGCTATGTAGAGCAGGCTGGCCTCGAACTCACAGAGCTCCACCTGCCCCTGCCTCCCATGTGCTGGGATTAAAGGCGTGCGCCACCATACCCAGCTCATAACCCTTCTAATCACAGCAAAGTCCAAATACTTTAGATGAATCGCACAAACACCTCCACATGCAAAGGGTTAGCAAAGTCCTTTCAGAAACCTAACATTTTGTCCAAAGACAGAACAAGGTCTTAGTGACAGAGACCTCAGGACTTGAGGATAGATTATAGGAATCCCTAAACACACTTAGTAGAATGTCAGGAAGAGTCTGTGTCAGGGCCAGTGAAATGGCTCAGTGGAAAAGGGCAGTTGCCACCAAGCCTGACAATCTGAGTTTTATGCCAGGAACCTACACGGTAGAATGAGAGAAACAACTCATGCAAGCGTCCTCTATCTCCATATATGGCGCGCGCTCTCGCTCTCTCTCTCTCTCTCTCTCTCTCTCTCTCTCTCTCTCTCTCTCTCTCTCTCTCTCTCACACACACACACACACACACACACACATACACA
>CABHPR010120212.1:3171-26044 GCA_902168415.1 Peromyscus melanophrys
GTGTGTGTGTGTGTGTGTGTGTGTGTGTGTGTGTGTGTGTGTGTTCACGTGCATGTATGTGTTCATGTATACATGTACACACACATACATATGTATAATGTTTGTCTTGAGTGATATTTCTTAAAATTGCTTCTATGTTAAACCATGACCATATTCCTTTCTAGACAGGATTTTATTCCTTCACCTAAAAATTGAGGACTGATAGGCTGACTATATATATATATATATATATATTCAGAACCTCATAAACTAAGCCCTTTACCTAGGAAGACAACTTTGTTGGCTCATTTTAGCCTTTCCCAATAGATGGCAGTTAGATATGTATCCCCTAGGTATACTAAGGAGTTAAACCGCTCCCCATTTCTCCACTCAAGATATTCTTGGACTACTACCAATCCTAACCTGAAAAGGCCATCAAGGGGAGACGTCAAGAAGATTAAAGTCTTTTCTTCCTGAGTCTGAACTCTATCACAGTATGGGGTAGTTGGCCATGCTATGTTCTTGGCTGTTTTAGATGGTCCACATCTCATTTTCAAGATGGCTGCCTCAAGTTGACAGTAGGCCAGTGGTTACAGACCATGACAAAACTGGGTTTTCTGTGTAATGATGGCACCATCCGTTCTCTCTTATTACACTATACTTTTCCCAGCCCATTGGCAGGCATGCCAGTAGTTGGATTCAAACCTCTGTCTTTCATAGGCGATCAATGGCTTGATTAGCACCCTCTGTCTCTCTCCCTTCCCTTCCTCCTTCATTTCTTTAAGAGACTTAGAGTGCCTGTCCACTCTAGGTACTGAAAATACCAAGGTGAGTAAGTCTTTGGGTTATTTTTCTTGTAAGTGAAAACTCCAGCATTTGTAAAGAATGTAATGACAGTTTTCCCTTTTTCCTATTCCTCATCAGATTAGCTTAGATACAATACTGTCAAGAGTAATGATAAATTATCAATTAGTACTGGGTCTGGTCCAAGGGGGAATATTTTGACAGTCTGCTTTAACCTTATAAGCAATGATTCCAATAAAAAGTTTTATGAGGTGGTGTTACAGATGTAAATGTTTCCTAAAGATATCACTTGAGTTGTAAATCATGTTCTTGAATTCATACTAAAGTCACCTCATTAAATAACAAGGGGAGCTATGTTTTTCACATAAACGTTGGTCTCCAGTGACTTGAAAAAAAAAAGGGAACAAAGAACAAAAACCCGAACTCCAGTCCTAGCTGTGTGTGGCTCAACTTCAGAGCCCGGCCGGACCATGAAAGTTCCTCCTGTCAGTTTGTTTTTCACCTGCCGTTCTGGACCATGCCCTCCAAAAGTTCCATCTTCCTAGGCTTCTTCCCAAGAGCAAACAGAACTGGAGAATTGAGGCAGAGAAACTCTTTGGAAAGGCTTATTGAAGTCCGATTGGCAAACAACGGAGGTAATCCTCTCCAACACAGAGTTCTGTGTCTGCAGACATGTCGCTGTCACCAAAGTGACAATATGGAGCATTTACAACTCTCCAGAACATTCCACCATGCCCTTTGGAATTAACCCCTCTCTCTGACCTCATGCATCTGACAGCCTGACCTGTTTTTGTCTCTGTAGCTCTTGCTTTTTCCAGAATGTCACAGAAACACAATCACGAATGTAGCCTTTTGCAGACTCTCCTTTTTTAGCTTTTATTATATTTTATTTTTTTATTTTGCATGTTGGGGTGGTGCATGTGCCACAGTGTATGTGTGGAGGTCAGAGGACAACTTTATGGATTTGGTTCTCTCCTTCTACTGTGTGTGTAGGGACCAAACTCAAATCTTCAGGCTTGGTGGAAAGGGCCTTTGCCGGCTGCGCAATCTTGCCAAGCTTCTCTCATTTTTGTTAAATTAATAACATTATTTTTCAGGTAATAACATCTTCATTGTGGTAGATTTTAGATATTTAACAAAGATTCTTCACTGTGATAAGCATGGGAGGGCAGCTGTCTGTTTGGCTTGCTGTTTCATTTTCTTTGGGTATATAATTTCCCATGAGAATTCCTGGAAAGAAGCTGTCTGTGTCTGCAAAGACTGCAGTTGTATGGTGAGGTTGGAATGTTGCAAGCCTAGAAGCTAATTACCTTATCTCAGGATAGATTTAGCACCCTAAATAGCCATTCCTTCTCCAGCTCTGTGTTGCAACTAACGTCATGTGATTGAAAGATAAAAATCTTTGAGAATCAGGGGCTGGAGAGATAGCTCAGCAGTTAAGATTAGTGGCTGCTCTTCCAGAGGACCCAGGTTCAATTCCCAGCACCAATATGGTGGTGCATACCTGTCTGTAACTTTGACTCCAGGGCTTCTGATACCCTCACAGGCGTACATGTAGGCACAACACCAATTCTTATAAAATAAAAATAAATTGTAAAACAAAAACCTTTGAGAATCTATTAACTAGGCCGACCACTAGCTTCCACCAACTCAAGAGCTTAGAATGTCATCAGATAGCATCTGAGGCCTATAGAATAACTTCCCCCGTCTTGATGTGGCCTATAGAATAACTTCCTTCATCTCACTGTAACCACCAATGTATTTTAAACTTGCTTTGGCTTATGACTTTCTTTGTTCTATAGAAATATAAAAACTGATTCCACATTCGAACATGGAATTTGTAGTAACCTAATTCTGTGTTCCTCAGTCATGGCCACTCAAATTTAGCTCCAGAATAAACTATGTCCATTCCATTGTAGGTGAGAGCTCTGTTTTCTGCATTGACATACCCAGCAGTGGGCTTGCTGGATCATGTGGTAGGTCAGTTTCAAAACTTTCGAGAACTGCCTCCCCACTTTTCTCCATCATGCATATGCTAATTCATGTTCCCACTGACCGTGTGCGAGCTGTACTCCTTACTGTAATAGCATGCCTCCTGCGTGGAGCCGGTCCCAGGCTGGTTGTCAAGGAGATGGAAGTACAGAGGAAGAGGAGGTGGTCTGCTTGGCCCTGCTGTGATAAGCACACAGAGCTGGGAATAATTAGTGTCTGCTGCGTACCACGTGAGTGCTTTATCTGCCTGCTCTGCCTTGGCTGGGAGAAGATTTGAAAGATTCTGCGCTTGCTTACCAAGGTGAGAGCAAACAGAGACTGTCTGGGCCACAGAGGCAGACCAGCAAGACAGGGAGTGAGAGATAAGGGAAGGTGGTGGGCATGTGATCAGGAGAGGAGTCCAGTGATGCACACGCATGCAATACCATACTGAAATATATTATTTTGTACAGAGCCCCACTCAATTGTACACTGTAGAAAGGTGAATTTTACATTATGTGGGTTATATCCTAATAAAATCTTTTTAAAAGAACCAAAGGTAGTGGGGGGGGGAGGGAAAAGGAAAACAGTTCAAGTCACTATCAGCTTTACCTTTGCTCCTAATCTCCGGCTAGGCCTCACAGGTAACAACAGCAGTTAGTGATTATTGATTCAGCTAACCTGGGCCAGGCACAGGGTTAGGTGCGTCACACAATTGCCTTAATGGGGTCTCAGCACAGCTTTATGAACTAAGCGCTAATACCCCTCTCTTGCAGGCCGGGAAGTAAAGGCAGCTTGGAGAGGCGCTGTGAATGCCTGTGGTGGGTGACACAGTGACCTGCTGAGGTGAGTGTGCTGCAGCGAACACCCAGGCTGCCAGGTGATGGCAGCCGTTATGACTAGTAGCTCTACTAGCCACCCTAAGACGTGACACAGTTGGCCCACAGCAGGCCATGGGCCGCAAGGCTCAAAATGAACTCTGCAATGCAGATTCCCAAAGGACTCCTGGATTCTGGGGACCTGCTGAAAAAGCTCCAAAGACCCTGGTCTCCCTTCCAGCTTCTCCAAGGCCTGTGAAGGTGACTCCTTGGGTGGTGGGGAAATGATGTTGTGTTTGCGTTTGGCTCCAACTTAGTTCCCACAAATGTCCTTAACATTTTCCAGTTTCTGAATGCTTTTGTGAAACAGCTCTGATGTGGTCGACAGCATTTGTAGTGTGTGCCAAGTCAAGCCTTCCTCGGGAGGAAAGCTGGAAGCCTTTAAGGGACTCTTCAGTGCTCACGTAGCCTGTAGCCTCTTGCTCAGTATCGCACAAGGCCTGCACTGCCAAGCACAGCACTCACTTGGATCTCCCTGCCTTTCTCCTGGTGGGGAACCAACACCCTATCAGCCTGGCTTGGGCTTATCCAGGGACAGCTTTGCTGGAGCCCCTGATCCACCTGGGGCGCCTTCTGTGGTTCAAGGCCTGCTGAAGTCAGCTCAGGATGATTTTCCTTTCCGTGTTTTCTGCATGGACTTTTCCCCCTCCAGGCCCCTGGAGAGGATGAAACTAAGAATTACCACTACGCCAGGAATCCCTACAGCCTCTTTTTGAGAGGAGATGAACACCATATGCTGTGGGTCTAAAACGGAATGGCTCCCCCAGTGCAGCACAGGGGCCTTGAATCACTGGCTAACCCCTCTTTTACCTTAGCAGCTGGAGCAATGACCCTCTGGGTGATGCTACATGTGCAGAAAGAAATTTGGCTCCCAAATGGCCCAAACTTGTGTTTATGCAAGTGCCTCGTCCCTTAGCAAGGCAGGTGGTGGGCAGGCTACCATCCCTCTGGAGAAGTAGTTGAAGAAGGCGAGAAGAGACCAACGGACAGGGCTGGCCTACTGCCTTCTGCCTCCCCAGACAGACTTTCACAGAGGGCTCCCTTGTGTTCAACACTTTCCAACATGGTAAACCCTAGAGATGGGGACAGAAAGAGCTTTCCTTTGACTTATGGTGGGCCTATATCGTGATGACATTGTGAAGCTGAAAATGTGAGTAAAAATACCTAAACTACTGAATGTCATAGGTTGGCTTAGATTGTTTTGAATATGTTTAGACCACTTATAGTAGCTCACAATTAGGCCAAATCATTGAAGCTAGAGCCTCGGATACTGAAGCATTGGAGAGCACATGTAATTTTTGGACTACGGTACAGGATGTAGAAAATAGAATGGCTGTAAGGGTTATGCTATGGCACCATCATAACGTAGCAGAACTGTAGTCAAACCGTATTCACCTGGGGAGCACTCTGCTTGCAACCATTCCTTGATGTGGGCAGTAGTTGTTTATCCATCCAGCCGTTCGTTCATCAAGAAACTGTTAAGCTCTGTGCTTGTTGGTTTTTCTCAATTTGAAACAAACTAGAGTCACCTGGGAGGAGGGGCCCTCGATTGAGTAATTAGCTCCATCAAATTAACCTGGGAGGGCCCAGCCTGCTTTGAGTGGTGCCGCCCATGGCCAGGTGGTCCTGAATTGTATTTAAAAAGCAAGCTGAGCAAACCATGGAGAGCAAGCCAGTGAGCAGTGCTCCGGTTTCCATTGTGGTCACGGCTTCAGTTCCTGCCCAGACATCCTTGAATGATGGACTGTGATGTGGAAGGGCAAGACAAATAAGCCCTTCCCTCCCCAAATTGGTTTTGGTCAGTGTTTTAGTACAGCAACAGAGACGCCAACTAGCATAGGGATCCTGTGTTAGTTGCCTTGAAAGTATTATTAAAAGAGCAAGCCTGGCCCCTCTTTGCTCTGTTTTTCTGTCTCACCATGTGACCTCTTCCTTCTCACGCTCTTGTTGGGATGCCATTTTCTAGTAGGTCCCCACCAGAGACCAAACCAATAAGACCACCTTGGACTTCCAGATTCTGAAAATGGATGCTAACTAAACCTCTTCTCTTTATAAGGTTACACAGCCTCGGGTGTTTTGTTCTAGTAATGGAAAAACAAACTAATAAGTCATGTAGTCTAAAAGTGACAGAAATAAACTTTAACAATCTATGTGAGTCCAATGGTTGGGGCTGTGTGCTTTGCAATTATTGTGCAATACTGTGTACTCCAGAGTTAGCCAGTTAGAACCCACTGGTCAAATGTGGCCCACTGTCCATTTTATACTACCTAAGAGCTATAGTTTTCACATTTTTAAATGGTTGGAAAAAAATCAAAAGCATGCTTATGTCACATGTGTACAATATTAGTCACATAACAGTGTCCCTCAGTAAGATTTGACTGGGACAAATCCATTCATTCATGTTTTATCTAATCTTTTCCACTAAAAAGATAGTGTTGAGTCTTTGTGACTGAAACTACATGACCCTCAAATTTAGCAGAATGTGTTTGCTGATCTCTGGCAAGGAGAGAAGCAGATCTCAGTGGATCTCTGAATTCAGCACCCTGCCCACATTGCAACATGGGGAGATCTTTAGGTGCCTTGAGGTAGCATTCTGGATGATGGTTGCCTTTTAGCTTTTTGAAGTACTTCTTTCAAGAGTCTGTGAAGCCTGGGATGCTTCGAGTGGTATTAGGTTTTCCATCAAATGTTTAGATGAAAATGTAGACAGCAGACTTTGAGGTTATTTGTGAACAAAGCCCTGAAAGCAATCCAGTTGGTCTTTGGTAAGAGGTGCCAAATTATCTCAGGCTCCCCTGGGAGCTGTGTGGAGAGCCTTATATGGTATAATCTCCTAAGCTGGGCTTGCCCTGCTCTGCAGCATGGTCAGATCTGCTTTTTAAAAACTGTGTTTGTGTTTAAGTTGAAAGATAAAACGGTGTACATTTATTTATTCTTTACAGCATGATATTTTTAAGTGCATATATGTTATGGAATGGCGAACTCCAGCAGTGGACATGAACACATGCAGTCAGATCCATGTTTCTGGTTCTGTAAGCTTCTCTGGTCTTCCTATTTAATCAAGCCATACTCAAGAGAACATGAATGCTGTCAGCTCCTGCACGCATCTTATTGCTGTACCAAAGATGACAGTTGCTTTCCTTTGGCGCTTGTCACCCTTTCCAGTTGGATGTAGGTGGAAGGATGTGTTTCTGTAAGTGCTGGGGTGGGCAAGGTGTCACTCCATCAATTTACTCGCTTCCTGGGATTACAGCGTTTGAAGATGTTGAAAAAAGAGCTTTCACTGTGTGCCTAGAGGCAATGGGTCTGGGTGAGGCGTTCCACGGGGGTTAGCTTACTCATACCTTATGGCATGCCTTCACTCACTCATTCAACAGATATTCATCAAATGCCTGCTAAATGCCAAGTCTGGGACTATGTCAGAGCTACAACAGTGGATGCAACAGAGACAGTATCTGTCCTTTTTCAAAGTCTCCACCATCCCATGAAACCAACCTACAGGTGGAGCTGATGATGATAAATAAATCATAAAAATCCTTACAGGGATAGGTCAGAGGGCAAGGCTGTCACAGACCAGCAGAGGCAATAAGACACAGTGTTAAATAAAAGGCATGGCAAATTCAGCTGAAGAAATATAGCAAGATTCCCAAGGTGTTCCAGAAGAGGGGTGCTGACCACATTTGAGGAAGCCAGGAAGCATCCAGAGGAGGCTTTCTAGAACAGCAAGTGTGTCTGGGAACTAATAGACCTGAGTTTGAAGACAGAGTGGTGGCTGTTGAGATTGAGGCAGAGGCAGGTCTTGGGAGAGTTTGGGGAATGAGTGTTCTGGATTTGAGCTGCACAAAAGGTATGTAAACACAAGAAAGGAGATCCCCCTGGTGCTCTGCCTTGATAATGTCCTGCTTGTCATCCAATACCACTGCTTTAGGTTCAGTTTTCTAGGAAGCTATGGTGTTTCAAAGAAGCTGCTTGATCCTTTTCTACACAAATTTCATGCGTTGGGAAGTGGTTTTTCCTCCTAAGTACTTTGTATTTCTCTTACAACTTTTCAAAGCAGCTACCATATGGTATTTCTCCCAAGCGAGAGATTATTGTCCCTCTATTTGGGGGGAACTGAAATGAAGTCATCTGTCCACTGAAGTGACAGCTGCAAGCAGAAATGTTCTCTGTGGAGCAGCAGGCCACCATCTGAGCTCAACCCAGCATCCCTTCGCTATGAGTGGTTGCCCCTTTCAGGCTTCTATTACTGAAGTCTCCCTTTCCCTGCTTGTTTCCCATTATATAAGAGGGGTTTTTCCCCCAGAGATGAGCTCTGGCTTGTTCTGAATGTTTTAGGTGTCAAACATCCTGTTTTCCTCTGAGTCATATGACCCTGTCAGCGACCCACTGCATTTCCGAATGACATCATGGGATTCAGCTGAGGATTGTTGGAGAAAAGTGATTATGGGAGCCAGGGGACCTCTGCTTGCCCCTCTACCTTCCAGTGAGTTTTTTTGAGATGTTGAGAAAGAAGCCTGAGAATGTGTGTCATCTTTGCACAAAAGCAGGGGTTGGCAAACTAGGGCTTGAGGACTCAATCCTGCAACTCTGGTTCTGGCTGATTTTGCAAAGAACATTTACTTGGCGTACATCTGTTCTGATGTGCTTCAGTACTGGCTATGGTTATTTTTGCACCACCTGTACATGGAATTGAGTTGATATTCCAGAGCCCGTATGGCCCACAAGGCTCAAAAACTTTCCCATATGACCATTTCAGAAAAAGTTTGCTATGGGATATTTGTTTGTTTAGTTGAGACAGAGTTTCATGTAGCCCAGGCTAGTCTGGAACTCACTATGTAGCCAAAGATGACCTTGAATTTCTGATCTTGCTGTCTCTGCCTCCTGAGTTCTGGGAATCACAGATGTGCACTGCCAAGGTTGACCACCGTTAGGAAGCAGCTTGTGAACAAAGAGACCTCACATGACTTGGTGACCCACCACTCATTCCCTTCCCCTCTTCCTAAACACACTGTACAGGAAAGTAGGGAGTGGGTTGGAAAAACACGTTGGAGCTTTTGTAGTTATTTAAATGACATTAGATCATGCACATCTAGTACATGAGAGCTGTGCTTCCAAAGGAAAGTCTCCTGGGAGGCGTATCCTTTTTGTAATGCTCTTGTCAGGGTGCTGGACATTGCTACTCCTCAGAGCCAATAATGGGACACCTGAGACAATCACTTCTTCCTGGAGTCGAGGTGGAGCCACTCTAGTTGGAACATTTGCCTATCGAGCAGCATCTGTCCATTTAAACAAGCCCACACAAATCAAGCAGCAAAGCTACTCCAGTGCAGTAGTTGTGGGTTCTCAAGGTAGTCTCCTGAAAGCTGCCAACCATACCATTTCCTCAGAAGCTAGGCAGTCACGTCCTGTGCAAGGCCAATCATGGCACTCAGCTTTGGAAACCTCTGTTGAGATTTGGATGAATGGTTTCAGCATATGGATCATTTCATTTCTCCCCAAAGGAAATAGTGTGTGGCTCTTGCTTCTCTATTTAGGGACTGACTCCCTACTTCAAATGACTTTACCATCTGTCCTGTATTTCCTTGTCTCCTTCCAGCTGCTGTCCATGGGTTGTGCTGTGGCTTGGTCTACTGTACCCATTTGGCTAAAAATGGTCTGGGCTAAAGTTGAGGAAACCCTTTACTCCATTCCATGTCTCACAGCCAGGTTGGGATGGGAAAGAGTCCCTTAGGAGCAAGCATGTGGCATGCTACGGGTGGGCCTGGCATTGTTGGGCAAGACTGGAGGCAGTGGGCATGCCAGCATTTGGTGACCCCTTCCATCTCATGGACCGCCATGTGCTCTGGACTGCTGTGGGGATGGAGTATAGAGGTTAGTGGTTTTAGAAAACCAT
This sequence comes from Peromyscus melanophrys, assembly GCA_902168415.1. Taxonomy (NCBI): domain Eukaryota; kingdom Metazoa; phylum Chordata; class Mammalia; order Rodentia; family Cricetidae; genus Peromyscus; species Peromyscus melanophrys. The sequence goes on from CABHPR010120212.1 coordinate 12,697, forward strand.
GAAATGTCTACCCATTGCTCCACAGTTCTGCTTTCTCATTTTCTTTCATCTCATTTTTCAAAGAGGATATTGTGTGGCCAGTCCTGAGCCAGAATGATAACCAGTTAAGCCACTTGCTTTTTTTGGTCTTTCTTTCTCCACTTTTTCCTCATTCCTTTTCATCAAGAACTGTTGTGACAGAACTGGGGAGGTAGAGGCAGGGGAATCAGGAATTCAAACTCGCCCTTGGTTATATAGTGAGTTTGAGACCATCCAGAGCTACATGAAACCCTACCTCAAAAAAAAAAAAAAAAAAAAAAAGGCAGTGCCTCTTCCCACAAATGTCTGAATTTGGCAAGTTTCCATTGCTTTATTGATTTCTCCTCTACTGCTGTCTCCAATACCCAACTCCAGGAAATACTTGCTCAGATCCACATTTGTTTATATACTTACCATTAAATTGGATGTTTTTGCATGATTGAGAATGATCAAATGGATGACTGAGAAGCAATGAACATTTAGGGCTGGAGCCACAGCTGTAAATTCCTCCCAAATGTTTCTGGATTTTCAGTGCCCAGCTCTGAATCAGTTAGGGCAGTGGTTCTTAACCTGTGGGGCGCAGCCCCTTTGGCAAATCTCTATCTTCAAAAAATATTTGTTATGGTTCATAACAGTATCAAAATTACAGTTATGAAGTAGCAATGAAATAATTTTATGTTTGGGGGTCACCACAACAGGAGGAACTGTATTAAAGGGTCACAGCATTGAGAAGGTTGAGAACCATTGACTTAGGGGGTAGTTGGGTGAGGGGAGGTGCTGTTTTGTCTTGAGATTTTCTGTGCTAGGGACAAGAGGTTAAATTTGAACTATTATCCTTAGTCCTGAGTTGGGGAGGGAATTTGATTATGATGTGTTGAAGCTGGGTCATCATATCTTGGTACCCAAAGGATTGCTGAGAGCATCAAACACCTTGGTAGAGATGATGCAGGGAACCTGCTGGTCACATGTTGTCTTGCATTACGTGTTCTTCATTAAGTGGTGTCCTTTACACATATGGTGGTCCAGTCCACATGGACCCTTCCAAGGGCAGGAATTATGCCTTCTATTGTTTTTGTAGCATGCCACCACAATATGTGTAAAAGCATGCAAGTGGGACTTGGGGTGTTTGCTTTTATAATTTGAGCTTTGTGTCTATTCTGGTAGTACTTAATAATCAGGCGCCTTTGGGATGTGAGTCTTCCAAGGGTCAGATCCCACAGGACTTCCATCAATCAGGCAGCATGTGAAGGAATTTGGGCTTTGTTCATAAGAAGTCTGGCATCACTGGTCCTTGGGAGACTTCCAAGCTGGCATGTTTTACCTCTAAAGGGAGGAACAGGGAGGGGGCTCTTTGCTCAAGAGCCCTTTCTTTAGTTTGTGGTTTTCAGAAAAGCAAGGGGGCTTCAAACATCTTTGCTGGGAAGCTTTTGAAAATGAGAGAAAGGGGTTGTCTTGGCAAGAGCTCTGTTTAGGTTCACTTCTTAGTATTCACAGGAGTGAAAAGCTCTGCTTAATAGGTTGGAAAAGTTCCTCTGGGCAGAGCTTCTGGAGGTGGAATGACGACTCTCTGTTGCTGTTGGTGCTGTGGGGGTGGGGCGTGTGGAGTAGAGAGGTGGGTATGGGATGCAAACTGGTAGAGACAAGGCAGTGATGGAATGTGGGGGCTATTAGCCAATACTGCACTGCCCTCCAGAAAAGGTGAGACTATTCCAAATGACCACAGACATCTGGACAGCTCAGTCCTGCCCCAGGCTTTCTCATTAGCCAGATAGCATAGAGTTTGTTAGGCATATTCTTGTAAACTCTGTGTCCCAAGTCTTTACCTGTCCCTGACTAATCAGTCTTCACCACCCACTGAAAGTTCTGAGAAGGTACTAGCCTCTGCTCCCTCCTTTCAGCCCACTATGTGCTGCGGGTCTGTGTGTTGTTCTTCCCATAGCAAGGGTCTGAAATAGTTCCTGCCAACGTTTAAAAAGAACCTTCTCTGGTGCTCTCCTTTAATGAGTGCCAGAAGTGATTCATGCTGGAAGAATGCAGGCCACGGCTCTTAGCAGGCCACTGATGACCTCTCTTGGACCCTTGCTAGACTCCAGACTCCTCTCTTGATCCACTACTTCCACATATGAAGACCATCGCTCTTCTCCAAGGGTGACATTTGACTAATTGATTTCATCATTCATTGATTCACTCATCCAGTTCATCCAGTACACATCCATTCAGCATTCAGATGCTGACTTTTAATCTGTATGCTATGGCAAAATGTGGGGGTAAAAAGGGTCCTAGTCTGGCTGTGCAGGCCTGATGACATGGGTTTGATTCACAGAATCTCTGGTGAAAGGAGGGAACCAACTCCTAGAAACTGGCTTCAGACTTTGTAGCAAGTATGTTCCTATACACCCACCACCCCCACCCCCACCACCCCACCCCTAGAATCTGAAGAAATGCCCAGGGGGAGATGTAAATATGGGACTCTAAAGCCCAGGAGACGGTTCTCATGCAGGAAGGGTAAGCAGTCAGCAAAGAGTTGAGAGCTGTTTCAGGTGAGACCATGGAATTGGAGAGGCAATCCCAAGAGAACCAGGCAGATCAAGAACTGAGCTCTGAGGCCCCCTAATCACTCCATTTAGAGGTCCAGCACAGAAGGGGAAGCAGCCAGTGGGAAAAGAGAAAGGCAGCTGTTTCTCGGAAGCAGTTGGGAAAAGCAGCGAGTGCTTTAAGGAGGAGGGAGCTAGCGCCATGCCTCATGCTACTGCTGAACACAGATGCAGACAACAGAATGACTGTGAAATTAGGTTCCCGGAGCTCCGTAGTGTTCGTGGCTAGAGCTGGTGCAGCAGAGAGGAGGGTGGGGAAGCCTAGGCGGAGCCAGTGGAGAATGGAATGATTATGGAGACGTGGTGATGGAACCCGACTAAAGGCAACAGTCTGAGGTTAGAGTGCTTCTTTAGGTTTGCATCACGCCTCTACTGCTCCACACTGTTTCCCTGGAAACTAAGACTAACTCCTCAGTGGATGAGCAGGCCACATCACTCAGGTGACTTCTATATTCATGCATCACATGACACTTAATATTCTCCTGAAGGGAAAAAAAGACTACATTTTACAGAAATGGAAGGCTCATAATCAGATCTCCACAGCTTATAAACACTCTCTTCACAGGCCTTCTCAGCTCTACTTGACATAGGAATACCTTTTCCTCAATGCATTATTTCCCAACTTTCTAAAGTCCCCATAATGGGTCCTGCACCAGTCCACTTTCTGTTACTAATAATGCAATGCCTCTGAGTGAGGGAGTTTTAAAGAAGAGAGGCTTTTTTGAGCTACTAGGTCTGGTCCAAGGTTGAGGAGCCACAGGTGGTGGTAGTGACCTTCTTGCTGGCAGAGTCCCTAGGTGGCACAGGCAAGAAACAGGGAGTGTATGAGAGTGCGAGAGACTTACCCAGCTGACTTTAATAACAGACCTACTATGCGGAGAAACGACTATCCCATGAAGCCAATCATCCTTGACTGTATTTATCCATCATGGGAGCAGAGTGCTATTACTCTCTTAAATGACCCACCAGATCTTGCCTCGTTGTTGTTGCTGCTGCTGCTGTTGGGCAGTCTTGCTCTGTAGCCAAGTCGGGCCTCAAACTTGTGATCCTTCTGCCTCATTCTCCCACATTCTGGGATTACCATGCCCCACTGCTCCCACTTCTTAATAGCTCATGATGCAGATTCATTTTGAACATGAGTTTCAAAGAGGACGACATGTAAATTAGACAGCCTTGTTTACTGTGGATGTAGCTTACTTGTGATAAAGCTCATTCATTATGCCTGTGAACAAGATCCTCTCATCACGACCTCCAAGTTTCTTGACCTTCTCTCCTCCAGGTGTCTTGTCTGCTCTTAGCTCTACTTTAACCACTTACTTTCATGATTATACCCTAGACCTGTCCTTCACCATTTTTATTAGACCATCCAAAATGTCTCCTTGCATAGCTAGGTAGGAAACTGCATTTCCTACTGTCCAGCTCACTCTTACTAGTGCTCCCAGCTGTATTTTAAAATGTATGTGCAATGTTCAAATCAAAGTATAATGACATCATTCACCCCCTCCCTCCAACCTGTCATGTGCCCCTTCACTCTCTCACAAATTCATGGCCCCCTTTTCTTTCTTATTCTAACTCTCTTTTGGTTACACGAGGCTTCCCCTCTAGCAAAGCTCTGTCTCTTTCATTGTCCCTACCTCCTTCCTGTCCTCTGACCTCACTGTACTGCCTACATTCCCTCCCTTGCACACATAACATACTAACTCCTTGTCCTTCTTGCATGGGCCTATTCACTTGGCAAAAAACTCTGAAATTCAGCTAGCTTTCAACTAAGCACCTGCAGCTGAGAGGGTACACAGACAAAATAGAAAACCATAATGCCTAATGATAATCTCACTGTAAAATCCTGATGGCCGAGCACAAAAGTGGGTCCTTCAAGTTGCTTAGCAACCCATTTGCATAATTCACTCTCCCTCTCTCCTTGAGGACTAGGTCCTATGTACTCCCTCTCTCTCTCTTCAGATTTCCAATACTTCCCCTCCCAACCTTCACTCTTGGTGTGTGATCTTATTTTCTGTATCATTGTGGAAACAGATGTGATCAGAAGATACAAAGAAATTCTCAAATCTCCTGCTACTAAATAAATCACAATGGTAGAAATGTCTTTCAAAACAGTAATTCCTCCATTTCTTCATTGGATCCCCATACCCTTTCATCTACTCAAGGAAATGTCAAGGAAATGACACAAAAATGTTCCTTTTCATCTAAATATTAATTTCATCTGAACTATTAGATCATTCCTGCCAGCAAGCAAACGAATCTCTTGGGCCACTTTTCTGTATAGCAGCTACCTTCTTTTTCTCTTTCTGTTTATGCTAAAGTCTCTTAAAAGAGCATCCTAGAAATGTGCCATGGTTTCAGTAGCGAGACTATATACTCTTGGGCATAATCTCCCAGGAAACTGTTGCATTGGCCAGCTCCTGCTCTATGCTATCTGTGATGATTTGATTGAGAACTGTCCCCTATAGGCTTGTGGCATTGAATACTTGGTCTCCCGAAGGTGACTCTGTTTAGGGGAGGTTATAGAACCTTTAGGAGGTGGCAAATTGCGGGACTAGGTATGCCACTGGGGAGCAAGTATTGGGAGTTTACAGCCTCATTCTGCTTTCTGCTCCCTCTCTTTAATTCCTGTGTAAAAATTAAAATGTGATCAGCCATCATGCTGCCCTGCTGCCATTCTGTGCATTCCCTGCTATGAGCCATAAGGCAACAAATATACTCTCTTTTTAAATTAAATTTATTTATTTACTTTATATCCCAACTGAGTTTTCCCTCCCTCCTCTCGTCTCCTCCCATCCTCTTCTCCCACCCTCCCCTCTGACCCCACCTCAATCCACTCCTCTGTTTCTATTCAGAAAGGGGCAGGCCTTCCATGGATATCAACAAAACATGGCCTCTCAAGTTGTGGTAAGACTAAGCACCTCCCTTTGGCAGGCAAGGCAACCCAGTATGAGGAACAGGGTCCCCAAAGCCAGCCTAAGCTTTAGGAACAGCCCCCGCCCCCATTGTTAGGAATCCTACAGGAAGACCAAGCCACACAACTGTCACATACATGTAGAGGGCCTAGGTCAGTCCCATGCAGACTCCCTGGTTGTCAGTTCAGACTCTGAGTTCCTGTGAGCCCAGGTTCGTTGTTTCTGTGAGTTTTCTTGTGATGTCCTTGACCCCTCTGGTTCCTACAATCCTTCCTCCCCCTCTTCCACAGGATTCCCTGAGCTCAGCCTTATGTTTAACTGTGGATCTCTGCATGTTTCCATCAGTTACTGGATGAAGGCTCTCTGATGACCGTTGGGATAGTCATCAATCTGATCATAGGAGATGGCCAGTTCAGGCTCTGTATCCACTATTGTTAGGAGTCTTAGCTGCGATCATCCTTGTAGATTCATGGGAGTTTCCCTTGCATCAGGTTTCTACCTGACCCCCAAATGCCTCCCCTTTCCAGTCATCTCTTTCAGCACTCCCTCTCCACCCACCTCCTAACCAGATCCCTCAAGTTCCCATCCCTACCCCACCCGCTAGTACACCCAGGAGATCTCAACTATTTCCCCTTCCCAGGAGATCCATGTGTACTCCCCTTGGGCCCTCCTTGTTACCTAGCCCCTCTGGGTCTGTGGATTGTAGCCTGGTTATCCTTTCCTTTATAGCTAATATCTACTTATGAGTGACTACATACCAAGTTTGTCTTTCTGGGTCTGGAGGTATCTCCATACTTTATCCCAAGCTCTATTGTAGAGCTATAGTAATAAAAACAGCATGGTTGGCATAAAAACAGACAGGTGGAATCTAATCAAAGACCCAGACAAATCCACACACCTATAGACACCTGATTTTTGACAAGGAATCCAAAATCATACAATGGAAAGAAGAAAGCATCTTACAAATGGTGCTGGCATAACTGGATGTTGGCATGTAGAAGAATGCAAATAGATCCAAAGCTATCGTCAATGCACAAAACTCAAGTCCAAGTGGATCAAAGATTTCAGCATAAGTCCAGATACACTGAACCTGATAGAGAAAGTGGGGAACAACCTTGAATGCATTGGCATAGGAGACACCAGTAATAGAATACCAGTAATACAGACACTATGACAATTAATAAATGGGACCTCATGAAACTGAAAAGCTTCTGTAAGGCAAAGAACACTGTCAATAAGACAAAATGGCAGCCTACAGAATACGAAAAGATCTTCATCAGCCCCATATCTGACAGAGGGCTGATCTCTAAAATATATAAAGAACTCAAGAATCTAGACATCAGAAAAACCAAATAATCCAATTAAAAAATGGGGTACAGACCTAAACAGAATTCTCAATAGAAGAATCTCAAATGGCAGAGAAACACCTAAAGAAATGTTCAACATCCTTAGCCATTAGGGAAATGCAAATCAAAATGACTCTGAGATTCCATCTTACACCTGTCAGAATGACTAAGATCAAAAACACAAATAACAGCTTATGCTGGAGAGGATGTAGAGCTAAGGGAACACTCCTCCATTACTGGTGGTAGTGTAAGCTTGTATAGCCACTTTGGCAATCAATATGGCAGTTTCTCAGAAAATTGGGAACCAATCTACCTCAAGACCCAACTATACCACTCTTGGGCATATACCCAAAGGCTGCTCAACCATGCCACGAGGACACTTGCTCAACCATTTTCATAGCAGCATTATTCATAATAGCCGGAATCTGGAAAGAACCTAGATGTCCCTCAACCGAAGAATGGATAAGAAAATGTGATACATTTACACAGTGGAATATTACTTGGCTGTTAAAAACAATGACATCAGGAGATTTGAAGACAAATGGAACTACAATGTACTCTTAAGTTGCTTTTGGTCATGATGTTTTGTTACAACAATGGGAAAGTAATTAATATGAATGATCATTTGCCACCATTAATCAGTAATCATTCAGACATATCGGAGGACATGCAACAGGACTTGGTAGAGTGTGCTACCCAGGCATTTGAGATGTATCAAGGAAAAGGACATTGTAGCCTATAGCAGTGAGCCAGACTAGAAGTACCACCCCACTTGGCACTTCATGAATGTCAGCAGTCATGTGACACATGAAACCAAAAGCCTCATCTACTTCTATCTAGGTTAATTCTCCTGTTCAGACAGAGTTAAAGGCATAGGTTGTGCCAAACAGCGATCCAGCCTAAACAAGGACTGCAGCCTAAATTCCAAGTTCCAGTTTGAACTTTTCAGTCTTGTTAGGAGAACATCTTCATGCTGAAACTTTGAAGTATTTTGTTCAGGGTGTCCTCTGTACTAATTGGCTGTGGTCATAAAACATTCGGTAAAAACAGCTTACATTTATTTCTATTCCTTTTCTGTTCCATACTTCTGTGCCTCATGTTTCCCTCTTAATCCAGCCTATTAAAAAATCAATGGTGGAGATGTAAAAATGCAAGTTTGCTATATTTATTGCCTCCACATCCTCTCATCCCATTCATATTCATATTTGCTCTTATTAATGTAGCATACATACATGGAAAATGAAGCTGGCTACTAGGGATTATATAGTGCTAGAGGGCATTAGAAATTAAAACTACAACTTTATAGCAAACAGTCTTCTCTTGAGCTGTAGCTCAGTTCTAGTGTTCAAGAAAAATATCAAAATATGAGAACAAAGCACCCAACCTCAAGAATTCTTTTTATTCACTTTGCATTACATTTATTCATTATTGTGGTGGAGGCACATATCACAAAGCAAATGTGGAGGTCAGTGGATAACTCGTAGGAATGGATTCTTTCCTTCCACCATGTGGGTCTCAGAGATGGAACTCAGGTTTTCATGCTGGGTGGCAAGTGCCTTTACCTGTTGTGCTATCTCGTCAACCCTCAAGAATTTTTTGGAAACACAACTCAATGAAAATACCAGGACTCCTGATAGCTATAATCAGAATCCCAGTTGTATTGGAGAAATACAAGGCAATATATTAAGATTCTTCTGTTACCTTTTAAACTTCATGCTGGTTAGGATGCCGTGAGGTTTGTAGAAATGAAGACCACTGCTATAATAATATATTAGAAGCTCATATTCTAATCATTAAAAATTAATAACTCTTCATATTTTACCTTGTTTGCATTGCCTATTTAAGACTTTTACTATTGAAAATTTTAAACATATAAAAGTAAAACATATATTAGGGAGCAGGAGTAATACTTTAGTCTACCCTGGTGTAGCTATGAGCAAAAGTTATACAATCATAATGACTTGTTTTTAATCTGTCCTCTCACCCATTTCCCTCTCAAATTATTTTGAAGCAAATCCTACACGTTTACTATACCACAATTCAGTATTTATCTAGAAAATATAACCTTAAAATCCAGAAACTATTCTAGTTCATAATTGTTTCATAAAGCCATAACCTGGAGACAATTTTGTTTAAATTAGGATCCAGTAAGATCCATCTGTTGCAATTAATGGATATGTCTCTTTTAGAAGTTCTTCTATATGTATTTTTCCTGTTCAAGCTTATTAGTTGGAAACCCTGGTATTTTGTTGTTGAGATAGGATCTTACTATGTAGTCCTGGCTGGCCTGGAACTCATAGAGATCCTCTTGTTTTTGTCAACCATAAATATGTGTACCACCATGTCCAGCCACACTTTTTTTTTCATCCAATACATTTTCCCAAAGGCTGTTATCAAGTAACATCTCCACTGTGGTGTCATTTAAATGTATTCTTTTGTCTCCAGTAGTTCCTGATACATGGCTCTAGATGCCTAGTGAAAGTGGGTTTGCTTTTTCTTTTGCTTAACCATTTTATTAAAGGAAGAGGCCCATCAGCAGAGGCTGAGGGGGACCAAAGAGGGCAATGGGTGAATATGATCCAAGTACATTATATACATGTTTGTTACTAAAAAGCACATCATTGGAATGGTATGTGGTCACATTAGGAAGCATGACACTGTAATAAATTCTTGGTGTGACATTAGCAGCTGCGGGTAGGGTGGGAGTGGTGGCAAAGTGATGATATTATGCAAGATCATCCTTCATTGATTAGCTGGAATACTTCTACAGTGTGATGACCTAATCTACAATGTGGCTTTTTAGTAGTGCTGTTTCTAGAGAAATCTGACTCTTCAGGGTTAGTTTGTTAAGTAAGAGTTGCTTCCCTAACATCCTGTAACAGTTACCAATAAGTTCTTTTTAATTTCAGTCTAGTCATCCTCACTATTCTATTTCAACAGGTCTCATCAAGGCCATCACTCACTTTCATGATGCCAAGTGGAATGGTACAACCTTTGTCCCCACCACCACCTCTATTTTTTTCTTTCTGAGACAGGGTCTTTTTTTTTTTTTTTTTTTTCTGGTTTTCCGAGACAGGGTTTCTCCGTGTAGTTTTGGTGCCTGTCCTGGAGCTTGCTCTGTAGACCAGGCTGGCCTCAAACTCACAGAGATCCGCCTGGCTCTGCCTCCCGAGTGCTGGGATTAAAGGTGTGCGCCTCCACCACCCGGCTCTGAGACAGGGTCTTATGCATACCATTTTGGCCTTGCACTCATTATGGAGTCAAAGGTGAGCCCAAACTTCTGATCTTCCTACCCCTACCTTCCAAGTGCTGGGAGTCCTGGGATATGCAGTGCTAAGGACTGGATTCAGGGCTTGTGCATGGTAGGCAAGCATTCTACCAGCTTAACTATAGCCTCAGCCTTACCTTTCTTTTATTTTGTTTGTTTGTTTGAGACAAGGTCTCTCACTGTGTACCCTAGACTGGCTTGGAAGTCACCAGCCCAGGCTTCCCTTGAGCTCACTGTGATCCTCCTCTTCAGGTTCGTAATTACAGATAAGCGTGACCCACCATACATGGCTCTCCTTGACTTTTTAGTCAAACAAGTCTCTTAGACTTATTGACATCAGAGGACAAGCTTAGCCCCTGTCCCCTATTTTTTGTTGTTGTTGCTTTTGTTTGTTTTTGCTTTTGTTTTTGGAGAGTTTCTTTTTGTAACAGCCCTAGCTCTGTCCTGGAACTCGCTCTGTAGACCAGGCTGGCCTCAAACTGACAGAGACCTGCCTGCCTCTGCCTCTTGAGTGCTGAGTTTAAAGGTGTGCACCACCATGCTCAACAACCCCTGTCCCCTGCCGTGTCCTCTTTATCCTTAATTTTTCATCATCTCTTTGACTTGCATAGCTTTATATACAATCCACACAGTGATCGCACCAGCATGAACCTCTATCTGAACTCTAGAGTTGCTGCCCCACTTCCTGTTATACCTGTCTAATAGATGTCTTAAATGTAGTCTTTCAAAACTAGCTGCTGAGACTCTGCTTTTCCTGTCGTTTTCACCTCAGATTATGGCAGTTGCTCCAGCAGCAAAACTTTAGTCATCTTTAACTCCTCCCCTCTCGTGAAGCATTTACCAAATCGGGAAATCCTACTGATGCGCAGTTCAAAATACCATATGTGAACATGCCTCCGCACCTCTGCTGATACCTACCACTCTGGTGACACCAGGCCACACCTTCATCTGGTTGCTCCCATTACCCTGCTGCTCTCACCTTTGCCCCTTCTGTAGTTCATCTTCTGTCTGGCAGTAGGTGATGGTCTGGATGTCTGAGTTAGGTGGTGATAATGTTGTCATAATACACACCATACACACAGCACTTGCTCATGCCTTACATGATGGTCCCTGTTGCTTCTCACACCTCATGTCCTGTTCTCTTCCAACCATTTGTAATATTCCATGTCTGCCTTCTTGTTGTTCTGAGCACCTCTGGCTTCTTTCAAGTTTCTTGAGTTGCTGTTCTCAGTGCCTGAAACACAGTTTCCCCAGATAGCCTCCTGGCACCTTGCCCTGACTTGCTTTCACATCCTTCAAGGCTTTGCTGACATGACACCATGTTAGGTGATGTCTCATCAATACCACCCTCCCATACCAACACTCCTCAGTTTCCTGTGTGTGTGTAGTTCTCCATAGCAATTGCTGTCTTGTAACAAATTACCTTTTTTTTTTTTTTTTTTTTTTTTTTTTGCTTATCAATTTTGTTTCTCATCAGTAGATTTAGGTAGAGCAGTAAAGGGCTCTTGTTGACTCTTATTCCACCTCTAATGGTGAAAGTAAATTTGGCAAAAAAAAAGGGGGCACTCAAGAAATTTTAGTTAAGTGATGGAACTTGAATACCAAGTATCAATTGGCAAGCACAAACTGCGTGAGTGGACACTTAACATGATATATCTTAGTTTTTAGGACAACTCTACAAAGGCATGTATGTTATTATCCATCCTCACAGATGAGAGAACCGCACCCAAGTTCACATATCTGTTACATTTGTTTATTCATTCGTTCATCTGTGTGGTGGGTGAGCAGGTGTGGAGGCCTGGAGACAGCCAGTCGGAAGCTGTTCTCTCTCCCCACTGTGCGAGTCCTGGGGATCAACCTCAGGTCACCAGACTTGGTGGCCAGTGAGTAAAGACTCACTGATTTGTCTCACCAGTTCTGTACTCACACATCTGGTAAGTACCAGAAAAAAATGGAAGGGGAGGAAGGAAGAAAAGAAGAGAGGGAGAAACAGGGAGAGACAGGGAGTCCAAATGGCCAAGATCCTGCAAAAAAAAAAAAAAAAAAAGAGTTGGGCCCCCATGGGAAGAGTTTAAGCAGCTGCTGGACAGCCACAGAGTAGGAAGTGCTCTAAGGAACCTTGCTGGACAGTGCCTCTCTTCAGATGACAGGTGATCAAGAATGGCACCGAGGAGAGGACAATGGGACCTAGAGGACAAGATGCAAATATATGAAAATATCTAAATCAAACTTGCACTGGAGTCACAGTATAGCTGCTCTTGTCTCCCTTCACAGTGGCCTTTGCCACAACGTGATTACTCTAATGCCATCTCTGGGCTCTTAACTCAAGCACACATATGGGGTACAAACAATGACATTCCAAATTTCCAGGCTACCAAAAAGCAAGTGACACTTATTTCTTTGCTAGTTGTGCAGAATTGGCGCATCATCCACAGAGGACCCACAGGCCCATTCAGGCTCCAGTGATAAGGGAACTGACGCACGAATCAGTGGAAAAGAACCATGTGATGGGAGGAGGAGAGGAATTATTTTTTTGAGTGGAAATTGTGTGCAGCAAAGACAATTTGTCATGTCATATCATCACTGAAATTACCTCCCTGCTGCCTGGCAACAAACTGGAGGCTGTGCTTCGGCAGCTTCTTGCTGTTATTTCAGCAAATGCAATATGTCTGCTTCTAGTTTTGTTGTTCTTTAGTAAGAGAAGGTATTGAATGACCTTTTCTACTTAATAGTTGTAGATAGTTGTAACAGGCTTGTTGTAGCCACAGAACAAAACAAGCATGTCATTTGGGACAGGGTCAGTTTGAACAAAACATGCTTGCTGCATCATCGTTTTGATTTGATGTCATTTCTAAGTTAGACATCATTAAAGTCACAGACTTTTCTGAGTATCATGATTTGCCATGGGTTTTTCCCCCCATTTAGCTGGACTTCAGTGTTGGAATGACCAGAAGACCATGCTTGAAAGGATGCTTTTAAGAAAGACTTTTCTGGCCAGGCATGGTGGCACACATCTTTAATCTCAGCACTCAGTAAGCAGAGTCAAAAAGATCTGTGAGTTCAAGGCTGACCTGGTCTGTATAGTGAGTTCCGGGCCAGTCAGGGATACACAGAGAGACACTGTTTAAAAAAAATAGTAATAAAAAATAACACTCCATCAAAAAAAGAAAGAAAGAAAGAAAGAAAGAAAGAAAGAAAGAAAGAAAGAAA
>CABHPR010120212.1:26054-36565 GCA_902168415.1 Peromyscus melanophrys
AAAGAAAGAAAGAAAGAAAGAAAGAAAGAAAGAAAGAAAGAAAGAAAGAAAGAAAGAAAGAAAGAAAAAGAGAGAAAATACTTTTCTGGGGCTGGAGAGAGATCTCAGGGGATAAGGATGCTGAGTGCTCTTCTAGGGGACTTGGATTTTTAATCCCCAGCATCCGCATGGTGGCTCACAACATCTGTAACTCCAGTTCTCAGAGATCCAGTACCCTCCTCTGGCCTTTTTGGGCACCAAGTGCACAAGTGATGCACATTCCTAGTCTAGAATGGTTTACAAACGTGCCCACTGACCACATTTGAGAGCACATGAATAACAGTAATAGGACAGAAATAGGACTGGGTAGCCTTGTCTCTGCCTCCTGAGTGCTGATATTAAAGGCGTGAGCTGCCACAATTGGCCTTAGCATGTTTGCATCTTGTCCTCTAGGTCCCATTGTCCCCTCCTCGGTGCCATTCTTGATCACTTGTCATCTGAAGAGAGGCACTGTCCAGCAAGGTTCCTTAGAGCACTTCCTACTCTGTGGCTATCCAGCAGCTGCTTAAACTCTTCCCATGGGGGCTCAACTCTTTTTTTTTTTTGCAGGACCTTGGCCATTTGGACTCCCTGTCTCTCCCTGTTTCTCCCTCTCTTCTTTTCTTCCTTCCTCCCCTTCCATTTTTTTCTATTCTGAGGATTGAATATATGGCCTGCACATGCTAGACAGCTGCTCTACTGTTCAGCCCATTCTTTTTTCATTTTAGACAAGGTCTCACTGAGTTGCCCAGGCTGTCTTTAAACCCACTCTGTAGTCCATCCAGGTCTCTAAACTTGTAATCTTTTTGCCTCGGTCTCCTCCCTAGTAGTAAGATTATAAGCCGGCATCACCAAGCCTATTTTGTTTCTTAATATATAACCCCAGTTGGCCTAAACATCACACTGACCTATGGGTGTAGCTCTGCTCTCAGGAGTGAATAAATATGTCCCCTTCCATAAACTAGCCTTTCTAATATTCCAAATAAAACACATTCCATGTCCTTCCACCCCCTCTCCTTGGTCTCAAGCTTGTCCATATATGGTTGGGTTAATTTTCTCATTACCATCTTAACTCTTGGCCCCAAGATCCTCTTAAATTTGTCAACAACTTTTGGAAAGTGTTGCGTCTAGCCTCTAAATCTAAATCTAGTTTGAAAGCAAACAACTTGTTGAACTCTTGTTCAACATTAAAAATTACTGTCTTCATGATAAAGACAGTTCCAAGACTTTATTTTATCTTCCTAGTTCTTTCTACAATGCTGTTCTGTCTTCCACGACACAATCAAGATTGGAAGAGACTTTAGAATGATGGGCTAGAGCCAACAAGATGAAATATAACAGAGACTTTGCCTCTGCAAAAGCAGCTTGCATTACATGAGCGGCTGTCATTGCCATGGCTATGGCTGACTCACACAAAACCTGTGGTTGACTAAAGCCCCCAAGTCAGCCTCCATGCTGCCAAATCAGGTCTTGCTCGGGCTCTGCTCTAAGGCTATTAGACATTAAAACCATCTTGTTGGCTTCAACTCATTCTCTGTGCTTTCTGAATCTTTTAAAAATTGTATTTTTAAATTTATTGTTAGAACAATATAAAGTTCAGAAGTCTTAAGTGTTCCATTACACACACACACACACACACACACACACACACACACACACACACACACAGAGACAGAGACAGACAGACAGACAGAGAGGGGGGGAGAGGGGGGGAGGTTTGTGTACACCACTTAGATCAAGAACTGCCACAGTACCACATCCAGAAGGCTCTCTGGTATGCTTTCTATAGTCAATAACTCCCACCCCAAGGTAACCATTATCCTGATTTCTAACATTATAGAATTATTTTTGCTGGTTTTGGAACTTTATTTAAGTTTAATCATATAGAGAATATTTCTTTGTGAATGGCTTTTAAAGTTCACTATGGCTGTGTAATTCATATTGTTGCGTACAGTAGTTGTTCATTTTCATTGCTAAGTATTCATCGTCTATTGAATAAACCTATTATGATTTATTATCTGTTCTTCTAATGATGGGAAATTTGGTTGCTTTCAATTTGAGATTAATATAGCTAACATAATGAACATTCTTTTAAATGACTTTTTGAGATTTATATTAAGTATAAAGCTAAAAGGATACTTTCTGGTTCATAGAGAATATGTGTCTTGCTTTAACATATATTGTCAAACATTTTCAAAAGTTTTGGTCATGGAGCTGGTGATGTGGCTGGGTTGATAGAGAGTGTTCCCAGCACCCACAAAGTCCTGGGATCAGTTCTCAGCACCATATAAACCAGGCAGGGTGGCACATGTCTGGAACCCTAGGCACTAAGGAGGTAGAGGTTAGGAAATCAGAAGTTTAAGGTTACACTCTGCTACATATTGAGTTCTAGGTCAGCTTGAGCTACATAAGACCCTATCTCAAAAACAAAACAAAACAAGTTATTGCAGCTACTTAAACTGTGGTGCTCACTTTTATGTGTTCTTTGTTAAGGCATGGTCCCCAGTTAGTCAATCAAACACTGATCTTGTCATTTCCATGAAGGTATTTTGAAGCTGTGATAAAAAGCTCACAGTCAGTTTCCTTTAAGCAAGGGAGGTTATCCTAGATAATCTGCAAAAGGATTCAGGTGCAGGGCTAATGATAAGAAACTCTGCTTGTGCAGAGCCGATTCAGTTCCTGGCTGTTCTGCTCATGGGTTGACCCCACAGATAAGGCAATCCTGCTTTATTTGCTCCACTAACTGAAAGGCTAATATCACCTAGAAACACCATCATAGCCATATCTAACAGCAATGTTTAATATGGACACCATGTCAAAATCAAGACATACATTTGATGCAAACCACAGCAGGAATTTTGCAGACAGAATTAAGTGAAAGGTCTAACGAAGCCAACCTTTGTGTCCAACAACAGAGAAATGGATAAGACAAAATTAGTATATATTAAAGATGGATTTTTTTCAGCCATAATAAAGGAAGATAGATACATTAAGTGAATCAGGCTCATCTCTGAAAAGCAGTTATTGCGTGCTTTTATTTGTGGATTCTAGATTTTATATGGATGCATAGAATGGTATATGTATATATATGGCATAAAAGTAGACAAAACGCTGCCTAGGGCAGCAGAGAAGAGTAATGGGAGGGGGAGGTGGTGGGGAGAGGAGGGTAGGAAATATGCCCAAACAAAACAACCCAAAAGGAAAGAAGTTAAGGGTCTCAGGATGAATGTATTCTCTATCATCTTGGGTGGTCTCCACATATAATGATAAATATCCTTGTGTGGGACAGTGGAGAAGATGCAGGCACAGAGAGAAAAGCAAGCCACATGGAGATGGAGCAGAGACTGGAGTTATGCAGCCCCAAGACGAGGAACTTCTAGAGGTTGCAGAAGCTGGAGGAGGTAAGGAAGGACTTTCCCCTAGAAAGTTTCACTGTTCAACCACTGCCCGCAGGAACGGCAGGATAGATGCCTGTGGTTTTAAGCCACCCCGTTTGTCATAGCAGCGATTTCCACTCCTCCTTCCTATCTTCTGTTCTGACAGGCCGTGTCCAGCTGAGCATGTCTGAGCAGAAGGTTCTTGTCAGGTTTGTACCTCTAGCTTTTAAGCTGTGGGTCGTGCCCTTTTTATTTCACTACTGAAATAAGTGAACATCTTATTTCAGGCCCCCAAAAGCTTTGGCATTTCTCAAGACTGTCTTTGAACTGCCATTTCTGCTATGTGGCTCCAGTTTTTCAACCAGAAACCCCTCTTCCTCTCTCTGCAGGGCTCACTCCCTGACTGACCTTAGGCAAGCCATTCAGCCTCAACTTCCTTTATGCGTGCTCTCAGGTTCACAGCACTTCCCTGTTGTGGTTATTGTGAACATTACAGATAATGGGCCCTTGGCAGAGTGCAGTAAATGCCAGCTTTTGATATGTACTGGACTTTATTGTATGAGGTGTGTTGAACACAGACACACAAAAGCTCCTGCCCTCCCTTATCCAAGTTCTTCATGTGTGATGGTGATTGTCATCCTCCAAAGCTCAGCAATACCTCCCACTTCTCTGTTCCTCACACTCTCCAGTGCAGCCTTTCTGGCTTCCAGGCTGTTTCTTGCAGACACTCACCATCCAACATTTTCATGGCCAGTATATTTGCTTCCTCTGTGTGGAACACTTGTAGGGACTGCGTGACTTGTTCCCTCGATTCACTCAGATCTTTCCCAAAAGTATCATGTTACCCAAGAGGAGTTTCCTCACTCCATTGAACAGCACAGCCTCTCCAACCCCTGTACAGCCTTGCTCTACTTTATTTTTACCTGGAGGCTTTGGCACCATTTAGCACGTATGTTATATGTCTCCTCCATTAGACTTCAAGATCAAGGTGAGATTTTTGTCTCTTTCATGAACTGCTGTATCTCTGCTGCTCAGAACAGAAAGTGCTCAATAAATACTTCTTGAGTGAATGAGTGGATGTGTGAACAGTCTAGCTGAGTAGTCACAATATAGTTTCATAGTACTATGATGAGTTTGTACAGGGTATGCTAGGGAACCTTAATCTGTGTTGGGGTGGGGGGGTTGAAATGGAGGTAAGAATTATTAATGAAAACTTCTTGGAGCAAGTAACAGCTAAATTGAATTCTTAAAAATGAGTAGGAGCTTCCTGGCTTTGATGGCCCTACTGTAATTCTATAATGAAATTGTCTAAAAAAGAAAAGAGGCCAAGGGGAAAGAGGGGATAAAAGAAAAGAAGCCAAGGGGATAGTCTTAGGAGTTAAGAAAACACACTGCCTTTGCAGAAGACCACTGTTTGGTTCCCAGTATCCACAGCAAGTGACTCACAACCATCTCCAGGGGGAATCTGGCACCAGCACTCATATGTGCATGACCACACAGAGATGCACAGAATTCAAAGTAAAATGACTCTCTCACTTGACAAAACAAAAGGGAAGAAGAGGAAAATAAAGCAAGATAGAAAGATGAAAGGAAGAAAGAAAACGAGAAGGAGGAAAGGAAACAAAATATATTAGGATATTTCAGGGAGATGAAATAGTGTTGTAGACGAGAGAATTAATCCATCTTAAACAGTTTGGTATGACAGAATGGAAGAAAAGGGAGAGGAAGGTAAGAAGAGAAGAGAGAGGAAGGATGGGAAAATAATAAAGAAAGGGGAAGGGAGGAATTATAGAAAGAGAGTAAGAGAGAAAAGAAAGAGTAAGAGGGCAAGAGTAATTTGATGGAGCAAGGGTTAGAGGAAGGTAGGAAGGAAGGAAGGAGGAAGAAAGGAAGAAAGGCAGGCAGGAAGGAAGGAAGGCAGGAAGGAGGAAGAAAGAAAGGAAGGCAGGAAGGAGGAAGGAAGGAAGAAAGGCAGGCAGGAAGGAAGGAAGGAAGGAAGAAAGAAAGGTAGGCAGGAAGGAAGGCAGGCAGGAAGGAGGAAGAAAGGAAGGCAGGCAGGCAGGCAGGAAGGAGGAAGGCAAATATGCACCCAAAGAGCTCATGGAGCACTGTGGAATGATGATGGAAACAAAAGGTGATGGTAGGGCTATTTCAGGCAGGGAATGCATGAGGAAGAATCACTCCCTCTGTGCAGATGGCAGAAGCTGTGGGAGGAAAGAACAGACTGCCTAGAGAACACCCAAAGCCTGATTTGTTCACCAGGTGGATGGACCAAGGAGAAACAGGCCCAGTGGAGGCAGCAGCACTGAGCTAGGCGAAGACTGTGAGCTCCGAGAAAGCAGCAGTGCACAAGGATAGTGAGTAGGAGGTAAAGAGAGAAGAGTAGGCAACAGGCTCCTGGCCATAGAGGCCTTTAAAGCCACAGCAAAAGGATGTCAGAAGTCATGAAGAA
Source organism: Peromyscus melanophrys (assembly GCA_902168415.1). NCBI lineage: Eukaryota > Metazoa > Chordata > Mammalia > Rodentia > Cricetidae > Peromyscus > Peromyscus melanophrys. The sequence goes on from CABHPR010120212.1 coordinate 31,902, forward strand.
CATGAAGTAGAAAAGACGTTGAGGGGAATGTTATGGATTCAAGATTAGCTTGTAACTCATCCATTCTGTCTTCCCCGGGAAGAACCAACTGAAAATGTGATAAAGCCTGGAGGCGAGAGGACCAGCCAGAAACCTGCTGGAAATACTGAAGCAAGAGACGTTATGGCAGCGTAGAGCCTCCTCATCCAAAGTTTAGGCCAATGCCAGAAGCCCATTGAGTACTCAGGAGTTTGTGTAATAACGTGCTTGCTGTCAGGCACTGACACGCACTTGCTCAGCCAGAGCCTACGTTTTAACAAGATCCCTGGGTGAGAATATCCATAGGAGAGTTGGAAAAGACCTGGCCAAGACTAAGTGGGAAGCAGGGGACGGGTATAGATATGGAGAGTTGTTAAGAGGAACTGATAGGATTTGGCTTGAGAACTATTGATCCCCACCCTTTGAAATAAAGTCTCATGTATCCCAGGGTGGTATAGAACTCACTCACTATAGCCAAGGATAACCATGCTAGATAAACACTCTACCAACCCGCTACATTTCCGACCCTATACTGACTGCATGAGTCTCTTGTTACAGTTCCAGAAGTTTGGTCAGTGTCATGGCGGGGAGCATGGCAGCATGCGTGGTACTGGAGCAGTAGATGAAAGCTACATCCTGATCAACAGGCCAAGAGAGAAAGAGACTGGCTCGGCATGGGCTTCTGAAACCTCAAAGCCCACCCCCAGTGACACATTCCCTCCAACAAGGCCACACTTCCCAATCCTTCCCAACAGTCCCCCAGGTAGGAACCAAGCATTCAAATATATGAGCATACGAGGGACATTCTTATTCAAACCACTACCACACGGATCCTTTTAAAATTACTTTATTTCTCCATTTGTTGACTTCTCTGTTTTTTGTCAACTAGGGCTCCAACTGACCCCACCCACTCCTGGGCCGGGTTTCCACCACAGCCGAGGAGGAGCTGGCCTTCTCTTTGGATCTGGGCCCGTGTATAGACAGAAAGTTGATTCATTTTCAGGGTCCTCAGCAGATGGCCCCTTATACAGCTCAAAAGTCAATAAAATGTAGAATAAAACAGTGGAGGATCGTTCTCCTTTTTTCCCCAAGGCCAATTGAGACTCCAGCTGTTCAATAATTTCTTTAAGTCTCTTCAAAGACAACAGTTTACTTTCATTTGAAAGCCGTGGCAGAGAGTGGGGGAATTGAATTACCTCAAAAAGTTTTGAAGAGTGATACACGGGCTCTTTTATCCTACTTGCAAAGCGCAGAAGGTGTCTTTGCTTTATTGTGGAGACACATCTTAACACCAGTAGATTGTGGGTTTCCATAACCTCTCTTCAAAATATGAGAAATGTTGGGTGAATTGATATAGAGAGCATCATTAAATACCAGAGGCACTAAAGAAGAACCGCTCCCCATGAGTAATCGCTCCCAGATGCCTTTTTAGGAGGGAACTGACTTCATCCTTGAGTCAATGTGTTCATTCCTGTTATATTTGAAATGACAGTTACTTCAGCTGCTGACCTCTTGTTTCTCGCCCTTCCAACATTCTAAGAAAATCTGCCAATTAAGGAAAGAGAGCTCTTGTTATGAGACCATGACAGCCATGGTAGAAATGCGTGGGATTTTGTACTGAGCAATTTCAAGTTGGAAACAGACAGACCACTGATTCAGCAGGTGTTTGTTGCATGCCTCCCAAGGTAAAGGGATTATGTTAACAGGCTTGTTCTTTTCCATCAGCAGAAAGCAATTATGATGAATCTATGGAAAAAACAAACTCAGAGGCAGGAAGTTAGAGTTTCCAGGAATGCCAGTGAACCAGGTTTGGAAAATGCCCTGTGACTGGGGAAGAATTCAGGGGCCAGAGTCCCAGGCAAGTTCATGCCCCAGGAACAGATTGCTTGAGTTTTTCTGCTGCCATTGTGGGATGCTAGCTTGGATACTGGTTGTGAATGCCATGGTAGTTGCTGCTGCCAGTGACTGCTAGGTGCTATGCCCTCAGGACTGTGGTGGTTTGAAAGAAAATGGCCCCCAAAGGGAGCAGGACTATTAGGAGGTGTGGCCTTGTTGAAGGAAGTATGTCACTGTGGGGTTGGGCTTTGAGGACTTCCTGTTGCCTACACGATGTAGGACTCTCAGCTCCAGCACCACATCTGCCTGCATACTGCCATGCTCCCCGTCATGATGATAATGAACTGAACCTCTGAAATTGTAAGCTGCCACCCCCGTTAAATGTTTTCTTTTAAGAGTTGCTGTGGTCATGGTGTCTCTTCACAGCAGTGAAGATCTAACTAAGACAAGGATGAATTCAGAACTTGTTTTTGCTTCTTTGCGACACTGGATTCTGATTTCAAGTTGTAAACAAAAGTCCTAGATTGGCTGTGCATAGAGCACGTGCCCTTTTTTGGCTTCTACAGGTGAAGGATGGTGAATATCTGATCATTTCAGTCTCCTCAGTGGGAGGTAGCCCCGTGTCTCTCACACAGTGGGGATTTCCCAACGTACGTTTTTGAGATTATAATTTATATCATTTCTCCTCTCCTTTCCCTCCCTCCAAACCCTCCCAAATACCTCTCCTTGCTCTTTCAAAGTCATGTCTTTTTTTCTTTTTTCATTAATTGTTGTTATAGGCATATATATATATATATATATATATATATATATATATATATATATGGATGCATATACTCCTAAATATAACCTGCTCGGTCTGTATGACATTACCTGTATGTATGTGTTCAGGGCTGACCATTTAGTATTGGATATCCAGGTGGTGTGCTCTTCTCTGGAGAAGACTACTTCTCCCACTTGTGAACATTCCTTAGTTGTCTGTAGATATTGATGCAGGGTTAAAGCCTTGTGGGCTTTCCCCCCATCCTCTTTGGCATGTCTGTTGTCTCCTGACATTCTTTTGTTAGCAGAATTTTAGGGTATAAGCATGGGTCCCGGCATCCCTAACGAGCTTGGCGCAGCCAACTATCCCTAATAAGCCAATTAAAGGGACATACAGTAGTGAAGAGCAGAGAAAGATTTGATTTCTCCAGTATAACCACATTGGGAAGAGGAACAAATAAAGAGATTTGGTGGCGGTGGTACCCAAAGTACATCTTCCAAGTACTGCCATGGCGTTTCAGCTTGAAGAGAGGGGGAGAGGTGTCCAACTAGGTAGTCCTGGTCAGGTGTGGGTCTGTGCATAACCCATCATTGTCAGTGTCTCTGCTCCCGGCCTGCAGTCTGTCTTACAATTGTCAGAACTGTGTGAAATCTCTTCCTGAGAGATGCGTTCCTTCCTTGGCTGGCCTAGGGCCTCAGCAGATTTCTATAGAAATCTAATTCATCAGGGTCCATTTTCATAGGGGGTACACAAGTGTTTCTCTGTAGCATATCTTCACTCCAGGACAGTTACACCTTCTGCCTCTGCCATCTTGCCCTGCCCCGTGGCTTTAAGTTGCAGGGTTCACTGATGGCTTTCAAGTTTCCATCTCTAGCCACACTTCTCTACTGGTCTCCCCACTGCCATGTCACATGTCTCTATGACGTTTTCACTTACCTGTCTAATCAACAACACAAAATGGCCTTGCCAATACATTTTTGATTTCTCCCACATCACCCCTACAAGCCTACATCTCCCTTGCTCTCCTGCGTAGGTGAACATTACCACTAATCACTTCTAACCAAATCCCAGGGAATGGGCTCCATTCCTTTTCCCTTCATTTTCTACCTCCAAACTAGAAGGGTTTCTTGTGATTTCTACCTCCAAAGTATAATGTATCTCAAATGTCCCCTCTTCTCACTACCTCGAGTGCCCTCACTGTGGTCCAAACCATCATCACATTTTGACCTGCACCAACCACCCGAGTCATTCAGTGTATGATCAGGAAAGAGCACATTGCAAAGAGATTAGCCAAAGAGTACTTAATGGCTCAGCTATTAACCAAGGTGCTGGCCAGGCTAACCAAACAAGCAGAAGACCCGGAGACCCCAGGAACCGGAACTGAAACAAGACCAGCATAGCCAGGACCTGCTTGATGAGGGAAGGCAGTAGACTCAGGGGTGGTGGTAATGAGGCCCCTCCTATTCCTCCCCCAGCCTTGGAACCTCCTGTGGTTCCTGTGTTGGGTGGCTTTGACCAGAATGCAGTCAGCAAAGGAGCTTTGGAGGTGCTGTCTGCAGGAGTCAGTCTTGAGGTCAGAGAAGGACTGAGAACGTTACAGTAGAAGACGAAAGCAGTTAGAGGGAGAAAGCCAAGCCATTCTCACTGGCCACTTTGCTTCCTCCCTCCTCCCTCCTCCAATGCCCAGTTTATTTTCCACAGAGCAATCAGTGTCCTTTTACAATGTAAATCAAATCGTCCTGTGTGTTGGAAGCGGTTGCCTCCAGTGGCTTCTTTTTACCCTCAAAATCAAAGCTCCTTACCATGGCTTTTTATTCCACCTCCCACCACTTTTCCTTTGCTCACTAAATTGTCATGTGGGAGCCACACTCATGCCAATCTCGGTCTTTGCCTTCACTTTCCTTGGTGGAATAGTCTTCCTACAGCTTACAACTTGGCTTGTAACTCATAAATCATTCAAGTAGCAGTGTTCATACAAATTGCTGGAGATCTTGATTTGAGTGTGTGTGTGTGTGTGTGTGTGTGTGTGTGTGTGTGTGTGTGTGTG
>CABHPR010120212.1:36575-59075 GCA_902168415.1 Peromyscus melanophrys
TGTGTGTGTGTGTGTGTGTGTGTGTGTGTGTGTGTGTGTGTGTGTGTTAGGGTTTCTATGGATGTGAAGAGGCATCATGACCATGGCAACTCTTCTAAAGGAAAACATTTAATTGGGGCTTAGCTTATAGCTTCAGAGGTTTAGTCCATTATCATCATGGCGGGATATGGCAGCGTGCAGGCAGACAGGATGCTGGAGAAAGAGCTGAGAGTTCTACATCTTGATCCACAGGCAACAGAAGGAGACTTTGTGCCATACTGGGCATAGTTTGAGCATCATGTTCTTCTAGTGGAACAGACCTCAAATTCAATCAGGTAGCCATTGGTTATCCCCATAACAGTTAATGCCAACGTTGCACTAATGTAATGTACCAGGTAGGTACATCCTACCTGGCTAGTCAATTTTGTAGTCTGCAGGGTCCAGCACTGGGTAAGACCATTGGTGAGTCTTCTCCACCAGTGGTCTATATAGCACCTTCTAGCACTATGAAAGCTAGCCAGCAGGAAGACAGTTTTCTGGTCAGTTCCAGATTGATTTCTCTATGTCCTACCACCAAAGTATACGGTGTCTTCAGCAGTTGGGTCTAGTATGGTGCAACCAAGAGCAATGATACACAGCCTCTGTCGTTTGGGGGGTTTCTAGGACTTTCCTGACTAATAGGCAGAGGTCTTTCTGTCATTGTTTTGGGTGTTGGGGCCTTTTTATTTTAATTTGGAGTTTAGAAATCAGGGATGTAGAACAATTATCTGGCATGTGCAAGGTACAGGGTTCAAGTTCCAGCACTGCAAAAAGAAATTATATTTAATTAAATTTAATTTTATGCATAATAAAATAATTTGTTCAGCTCAATGCATTTAGACACATATAGCCTTGTATAAACAACACCCCGGTCAAGCCAAAAAACATTCCTATTACTCAAAAAAGTTCTTCCATATTTTCTATGAGGCAATCACCCCTCTTTCTAATAAGGCATTTGATTTTTTCTATTCTACAGGTTAGTTTTATCTATTCTTGAACTTCATATAAATGGAATCATATATTACACTGGCTGCTTTTCTCTGTTCAACACTGCTTTTGATATTCATCAATGACCTTTTACCTGATGACACATGCCCATGAAACTGAGTACATGGGAGACTGAGGCAGGGGAATCACAACTCAGAGGCCTATCTGGGCTACAGCAATCTATCCAGGTTGTTGTATGTATCATCAGTTGCTTCCTTTGTCTGCTGAGTATTAACACATCATATTAATTGACCACAATTTGCCATTTCTCCTGTTGATATGTGTATATTTCAGTCCCTCATCTCTTACTTTTGAGTATATGACTAAGACTAATTAATATTCTTCTATGAGTTTCTTTGCAGATACAAATACATTGATGATTTACATTGGATAAATATCTAGGAATGGAATTGTTAGGTGGATAAATGTTGAACTTTATAAGGCTAGATTGAACAGTTTCCCAAAGTCGTTAAGCATTTTATCATCCTACCAATACTGCATGAGGGTTCCTATTGCTTCACAGTTTTGCTGTTCTTTGTTTTGCTATTATTTTCTCCTGACTTTTTTGAGTCCAGCCATTCTACGGGGTGTGAAATGTCGTTTCATTTCAGTTTTAGCTTGTGTTTCCCTGGTGATTACTAATGTGGACCATCATTTTGCGTATTTTGTGGCCCTTTGTGCCATTCTCTTGTGTAGTGTCCATTCAATTCTTTTGGCCATTTTTACCGAGGTTTTTGTCTTTAGTCTATTGTTAGTTATATACTGTGAATAACTTTACCAGTCTTTGCTTTCAGTGTTCATTTTCTTAATGGTTTAATTTGATGAGGAATACTTTAAAAATGTATTGAGACAGGGATTCACGCTATTGCTCTGGCTGGTATTGAACTCACAGAGATCTGACTGCCTCTGCCTCCTGATGCTGGGATTAAAGAAAGTTTGTGCCATCATGCCCAGCCTATTTTTTTTTATTTTGATCGTTTCATTTATTACTTTTTCATTTTATGGTCAGTACTTCCTGTATCTTCTCTAAGAAATTTGTTGATTTGCTTATCCTTAGGTTATAAGATAGTTGCCTACATATTCTTTTTTCCTTTTTGCTTTTTCAAAACAGGGTTTTATGGTGTAGCCCTGGCTGTCCTGGAACTTGATTTGTAGAGCAGGCTGCTGGTGTAGAACTCAGAGATCCTCCTGCCCCCGAGTGCTGGGATGAAAGGTGTGTGCTAACACACCCAGCTTATTTATCTATTTATTTGTTTAACTTTTCGAAATGAATTTTGAAAAGTAAGATGCTAACATGTTCTCTCACTCCATTGCATTCAGGTTAAGAATCCAATTACTGAGTACCAACTATGTTCTCAGCACTTTGCTAGGTTCATGGACTGTTCACATAGATAGCTTTTGGCCTCCAGAGCCCCTCCAGTTCTCACGCTCTGCTATATATAGTCTGGAGAGATCATAAAGTGTCCTGGTCTAGGACCACAGACTCCAGAGTGTTCAGCTCTTTGCTTGGCTCTGCAGGATACTTTACAAGGAGCTCAAAATTCTTGGATAAACAAAGAGGATGCGTTTACAAATCTTTTGGACTTCTTATCCTTCTGTTAATATACTTTAGAGGAAATAGCAATGTTTTACAATAATATCTGCATATTTCACATTTTCCCAGTGAGATATTATCTATATATTCCTGTTTGGCCATATATCATTAACCAATAATCAGCAAAGTTCTGAGAAACTGATCTCTGGACCAATGCGATGACATTTTTAAGATTTGAGAAGAAAATTTTTCGTATGTTATTCTAAAAACAAAAAAGCAAACATCTCATTTCTTCATTTATAGCACTGGAGTGTATTACTTACACTTAATCTGTGTTTAGCAATCTGAAATAGGGCCATGAGAGTGTTTGGATTCCTGGACTTCTTTCACATTTCTGACTTCAACTGAGGGAGATGAACACATTACCAAAGCAGCAATCTGTAAACAGGCAAAATCAACCCATATTAAGCAATTGTAGGGTATGGGTTGGGTAACATTCCAGTTTTGAACTCTAGTTCTAGCTAAATTTCTGACTCCAGCTAAATTACTCAACCTCCCTGATTCTTGGGCTCTCCATCTTATAAAATGGAATTAATATGATCTTTTTGTTTTGTTTTGTTTTTTGTTTTTTTTTGAGACAGGGTTTCTCTGTGTAGCTTTGGAGCCTGTCCTGGAACTGACTTTGTTAACCAGGCTGGCCTCGAACTCACAGAGATCCGCCTGCCTCTGCCTCCCAAGTGCTGGGATTAAGGGCGTGCGCCACCGCCACCCAGCTTCATATGATCTTTAAGATTACCAATTAGATGAAATATGCTAATAAATGTAGAGCTTTCCAATAGGAGACCGTGTCATTGCCCCTTTGAATCACTATTTGTTCCCTCTCGACTTTGATCCTGGAGACTGAATTTCATACCTGACGTGTGTTTTCCCAGAGCTACATCTCCAACTCCTGCATCACTTTGAAGCAGAGAAAATAATTTTGTCTTCCAATTACAAAGCCTCCTGAGGTGTTTTTATGTGAAATGTTTTAAGAAGATAAATGAAATTGAACATTTAGAACACATGAATCTTATGGTATATAAATATGATCTTTTTTCTTTTTTTAAATCTTCTTTCATATATTACATCTGGACCACAGTTTCTTCTCCCTCCTCCTCTCCCAATTGCCCTCCCTGCCCATTCACTCCTCCTCCTTTCTACAGGCCACATTGGCCTCCTTATGTCTTCTCTTTCCCATTTCTGAGACTTCAGAACTTTTTCTTCCCACTGCTTGGAAGACTCTTTGCTTAGCACTGGCCAGGCAGTCCCTTTTCACTCATGAAACCTCACCTGAAATGGCACCTCACAGAAAAGACCTACCTTCCTTTTTTTGTATTTTAATTTTGTATTTATTTTTTTTTCATTTTACATACCAACCCCTGTTCCCCTTCCCTCTCCTTCTGTTCCCCCTCCTCCCCCTCATCCCACCCCCATCCCCTCCTCATAGAGGGTAAGGCCTCCCTTGGATAGTCAACACAGGCTGGCATATCAAGTTGGGGCCGGACCTAGCCCCTCCTCCCTGCATCACAGCTGAGTAAGGCATTGCACCATAGGGAGTGGGCTCTAAAAAGTCAGTTCATGTACCCAGGATAAATCCTAGTCCCATTGCCAGGGGACCCACAAACACATCAAGTCACACAACTGTTACCCACATTCAGAGGGCCTAGTGCGGTTCCATGCAGGCTCCCCAGCTGTCAGTCCAGAGTCCGTGAGCTCCTACTAGCTTGGGTCAGGTGTCTCTGTGGTTTTTCCCATCATGATCCTGACCCCCCTTGCTCCTATAATCCCTCTTCCCTTTGTTTCTTTTTAAAATGTATTTTGTGTGTATGAATGTTTTGCCTGAATGTATATATGTGTACCAAATGCTGCAGCACCCGTGGAGGCCAGAAGAAGACATCACTTCTCTTGGGATTAGAGTTATAGGCAATTTAAGCTTCCATGTGGGTACTGGGAATTGAGCTCAGGTCCTCTACAATAGCAGCCAGTGTTCTTAACTACTGAGATGTCTCTCCTACCCCATTGTTTCTTTTCTTTCTTTCTCTTTTAAAAAAATCTTATCCTAAAATAGAAGTTTTCTGTTTGTCTACTTACATTTATTGTCTCCTTCAGTAGACAACCAATGTCTTAGGCTAGGTTGCTATTTCAATAAAAAATATACAGTAACTATATAGCACCCACCCCCATACACACAAGTGAGTGACTCTTAGATGCCACTTTATGTATCCCCATAGCTCTAATCACCACTCCAAATGCTCTTTGTATTCTTGGCTATGGTCTGGCTCTCCTTACCAGACTATAAGCTCTATGAGTGCAAAGAGTGGGTCTGTCTGGTTCATTTCCATATCCTCAGTACTCAGCAAAGGTCTTAACATTGGCTTAGCTTTTACATTTAGGACTAAATACTTGCTACCTGCACTTGTTCCTGAGTGAACACTACTTAATTGGGGGGTGGGGTAGGGGAAGAAGATCTCATGTAGCCCAGGATTGCCCTAAAGTCCTTTTATAGCTAAGCATGACCTTGAACTCCTGATCCTCCTGCTTCCACATTCTGGGTACTATGATAACAGGCATGTGTCACTCCACCTTATCTGTACCATGCTGGGAATCAAACCCAGAGCTTCATGCATGCTAGGCAAGAACTCTACCAACAGTTTCAATGGTTGGGTTTATTAAAAGCTTAGCCATGGGGTAGGGATATAGTTCAATGGCACAACATTTGTCTAGGTATGCAAGGCCCTGGCTTCCATCCCCAGCATTGCAAAAACAAAACAAAAACCTAAACTTATCCTGGCTCATGTCCTTTACCACTTGAACGTGTGTGGAAAATTTGACCTGCAGAGTTCCAAGAAAAATCAGGCAGTGAGCACGCAGACTAAATTATATGGCTGCTGGTTTTCAGCTAGAAAGGAATCAAGTTTTTGTTCTTATTTCCTAATATATTGATGTAAAATCCTCTGGCACCTCTTATAGATTGCTGTGTAACTTAATAGTTTACTTTGTGGGCGCTTTGCCTCTTGAATTATTGCTCTCTCAAATTCCAACTAAGAATTATGATTCTGCACCAAATTCTATTAAAACATCTTGTATGAAAGTACTCAGATCCAGCTTTTGCAATTAAGGATTTGATTTGGTCTCTTGGCTGAAGACAAAATGGAATAAGCTCTAGCCACTGTCCTTCTAATGGTTATGCACACCAGTGCTACAGATCTTATCTGTGCTTTGGAGGCATATAAAGCCTGCTTTCCATAAGAAAAACGAGGTCTCCCCATTCTGTCTTTTTTTCATGAGGACAGAAGGAGAGACAACAGTGGTGTTACTATTATTCTTTTGCCATCTAAGGAAGCAGTCGTTTTATAAATATGTATCACCTTAGGAACCAGAAAGAATGCAGTTTGGCTTTGTGGACATGTGTTAAGATATATTCATGTATTCACTCAATAGATACCCGGATAGATGCTGTTGATACAGCAGTGAACAAAACAATGTTCCTACTCTGTAATTACATTAGAAAGAGAATCCTAATGGGAAAAAGGTCTTCATAAATATGAAATTTTTAAAATTGAGAATGAGTTGAACAAATTTTATTGAATTTATTTGCCAAGTTAGACACAGGCAGTCCCTCATTTCCAGTCAAGTTTATGACACCATCCTTTAATTAAATCTTGACCCTCTCCAGGTCAGCATGTTCAGAGTCTTCAGTATGTCTAGAGTTAATTTTTAATCATTAAAACTATGTAGCAGTAGGATATAATAACACAAAATGATTCAGAATTAAAATTCATATAATGAAAATCGTCAGTCTTCCTGCCCACCCTTACCACACCCTAGTTCTGCCCCATAGAAGCAGCCACTGAAATATTTTTAGCTGTTTTTTCTAGTTAAGCTCACATTCCTTTACAGTGGGGTTTTCTTGGTATTTCTACACTCATCCATTTCAGATATCATCTATCAGTTTCTTGTTATGCTAGAAAAGCATTAGCCAGATGAAAATCTAAGAATCTTATTCTAGTTAGTTGCACTGCCTTTTTCTTCCACTGTTTTGAAAGAATACAAACATTTGCTCTGTTACAACTATGTGAGGATCATGCATTGTGGATTGAAGTCATTTAATGATTCTTGTTTTTGGCTTATAATATATTGTCCCACATTCACTAATCATCTTTTGTCTTATTTTCTTTTCCCTTGTCTCTCACCCACATATCTGAACTCCTTCACAACTTATCTCTACTATTAGATATTCTAGCAAGCCCCCGTCTTTTTTCTCAAGCTTCACCTTCCAGAGCCAGCCAGCTTTTATGCTAATCTTGTTCTCCAAGCTTGCCTGCTTGTTCTCCAAGCCAGGCATGCAGCTGCCACTCTGAACCTTCCCCACACCGCTCAGATGGGATCCAGTTTCTTTCATTCTATCCAACATATTTTATTGATTATTTGGGAATTTTGCATAATGTACCTGATCATGCTCACTGCCCAGTCCCCCCAGATAGGGCTGGCCACTGTTTAACCCTGTTCCAGTGAGTATATTGGATCCACTTTCTTGACTCCCATTTCTTCCCTGTTCTTGTGTTAGTCCAGTAGCCTCTAAGAAGGGGACTTGAGCCCCCTCCCCTTTGCTCATCATTAGCATTTACATGCCTTCCATTCCTTGCCATGTCTTCCCACAAGACTTTAAGAATGAAGAAATTCCTAACCAAGCAACAAAACCAAAACTGTCCCATATTCCGGTAGATTTCAATGACAATTTGCAATGCCATCAGGCAAGAAAAATGGGATTATCAGGAATTGCACATGGGATGACACACAGATTTCTCCTCTGGCAAGGCCACTAGCTTCTTAGCTTACTAAGCAGAGGATGTTGCTACTGTTTGGATAGTCAGACTCATCTTACTGGGAAATGATTCTTCTCTTTGTTTCTATACTCCATATAAGTAGGTTGGTTTAATATAAATAAAGATTTTAAAAGTCACCAAGTCCCTTGCATTTCTAAAATGATGTCTAGCCTCATATTTGGTTAGTCTTGTAACTGGAAATAGAATTCTGGATTGAATATTATTTTCCCCCATGTTTTTAAAGTTTTATTTATTTTTATCATGTGAGTATGTGGTGTGTGTGTGTATGTGTGAGTTCACACATGCCATGGCGCATGTGTGGAGATCAAAGGACAGCTTCAGGGAGTTGGTTCTCTCCTCCCTTTAAATGTTGTCTGGGGGTTGGACTTGTGTCATCAGGTTTGTGTGGTGAGTGCTTGCACTTGCTGATCCACTTTTCCAGCCCTCTGTCACGCTTTAATATTTTATTTATTGCATATGTTGTATATGTGCGTGCACGTGCTTGCATACGTCATGGTTTATGAATGGAAGTTAGAAGACAACTTGCAGAAGTTGGTTTTCTCCTTCCACTTCTGATGGTTCAGTGACTTGTTCTCACTTTCCTCCATGTACAGTAGTCACGGATGAACTGATCATACTAAAAACCTGAGATGCCGGGCAGTGGTGGCGCACGTCTTTAATCCTAGCACTCGGGAGGCAGAGCCAGGCGAATCTCTGTGAGTTCAAGGCCAGCCTGGGCTACCAAGTGAGTTCCAGGAAAGGTGCAAAGCTATACAGAGAAACCCTGTCTCAAAAAAAAAAAAAAAAAAAAAAAAAAAAAAAAAAAAAAACTCCAGAGATGGTAGACTTGCAAACTTCAGGATTTGCTTCTACCACCACGCACAGTGCACAACATGTATGTGCTTTTTCTTTTTTCTTTTTTTGTCTTTCAACAGGATCTCAGCATTTTAAGTTAAAATTAACTAATAAATCACAATTCTCTATTACTTTAAAGATTATTTGTTTAAAAATGACACATCTCAAATGAACCATTACTATTAACTAGTACAGGTTAGTCTGTCCAGGTCAGGAGAGAATAAACAGCAGTGCAGCTCCCTTAACCTCGGAGTCAGGTCTGAGTGACAGAATCCGTCTCCAGCAATGGACATGCAAATAACCATCCAAGAAACTATAACTACAAACCCCAAACTGCTTCTGTTGAGGGAAGGCCCAGTGGAGTCTCAGCATAAGGCGGGGACATTGGCATGTGTCGCACCTGGTCTCTATGACTTAGGATGGAGTGCCTTCCTGAGCAGTCATGAGACAGACAACCAGTTCCATCATCTCACTGGCTTTCTACTTTGTCAGCCGCATCACCATCATAATATATCTGGACAACTGTTTATAAACAATGCTCACATCTGGAACTCAAGAGGCACCACAGCATCCTACCAGAAATCAACCAGTTTGTTTCTGCAATTTAGTGACAGTTGTAGAAGGCCAAATATAGTACAGAAAAAATGAAATCACATGGAAAACAGGTCATTAAGTGCTCTAGATGTTGAGTTTCACCAAAAACCTTTCTGTTATGAAAACCCCAGAGACCTCTTCTTACCCCATACCTTTTTGTTTGTTTGTTTGTTTTTTTTTTTTTTTTTTGTTTTTTGAGACAGGTTTTCTCTGTATAACAGTCTTGGCTGTCCTGGAACTCTCTTTGTAGACCAGGCTGGCCTTGAACTCACTGAGATCTGCCTGCCTCTTCCTCCCAAGTGCTAGGATTAAAGGCATGTGCCACCACTGCCTGACTTATCCCCATATCTTAATGTGCACAACAGGAAATGAAACTCTGACCCTTTTCCCAAGTACCCCAAGAGCAAACTTATTCATTCATGATCTGTACTGTGCAGAGTGGCAAGCATGTGTCAGTTCTTTGAAAGGGGACGGTGGGGACAGGCACCTGAACCGACCACACTGTTTTCTCTTCTGTGGCCCCAGGAACACAGAACGGACAATTCCTCCTCCACAGTCCAAACAACAAAGCAATAAGCAGAAGCAGAGAGGAAAGACAGGAGGGGAGGCCCGGCTAACAGCTAATGCTACAGGTCGTAGACCTTTCATTAAATCTTTAAAATAAAAGTAGTACTGTCAATACGCACATCGCGGTTTTCTTTCTCCAGTTTTTTACATCAATACTCTACTCATCTGGAAAAACAAAAACTCAAGTACCCCCAACACCTCAAATGACCCGCCACGTGCTTTGCTATTTTATCTCTCACAGTAAAACATTGATAATGGGTTGGGAACACTGTAAACCACATGAATCTTTACAGGTTACTGCTGTGAGCCTCATCTCTACAATATTAACGTTTCATTATCACAACTAGCCTAGAACTTAGCAAGGTTCAAATCGCTCTTGGTTTTTGCTACTCCCAAATACTTTTCCTTTTAAATAGAAAAAAGTTCTTAACTTTTGAATCCTGAAAATTCAATGGTTATTACTTGCCCTAGAGGGTGGAGGGTGTATATGAAATAAGGGTTGATTCAAACAAAAACCGACATTTAGAATCGCAACATGTACAGACACTCATTTCCAAGGGAGGAGAGGGAAGGCGCGGCACCAGAGGCGTAAAGCCGGAGCGGAAGAAGAACAAATCACTTTGGTTCCTAAAGCCAAATCTGGAGAAACAGGCAGAAAAGAAGACAAAAATGGTAAGAACATACAGTCAGTGGGATTTCCTCTGTATCGATGATTTAGTTATAAATATAGATTATTAGTCTTCTTTCTATATGTAACAAATGTCAAACTCACTACCATGAGATTTCTAAAGTTGATTCTTTCACATTTGCTAAAAGTAAAAATCACATACTTTCCCCCTTTCAGTTTAAGCTCTCAACTGAACTACTACATATACAACAGTGGTCCTAACTTCTATAAAAAGTTAAAACATGTCAAGCTCCTTTGCCAATATAAAGAGCTACATAATTCCTGTCACACTTGCCTTGCATTTAGGCATGAGAAAAACTCAGAGCAACAACTCCAAAGGAACGGGTCAGAGAAGGGAAGACTACAGAGGAGGGAGAGAGAAGACCAGCAGATGAAACACTCAGACAACTCGAATCTGCCATTCAGGTATGGAAATACCCCAAAGAAGATGATAAACAGGATCTACTGTAGTGGCAGTCATCAGAACAGTAACCAGACGTCAAGCGCTGTCTGCTGGAAATGTAAGGCTAGTGATGCAGTCCACGATTCCTTTGGACCCTACAGCAGGGGCTCATCTCAAGTCCTAATTCTCTCTCACTGCAGTTTTCTCTTGGTCATCTTAAGAAAACAGTAGTTTGCTTGTTTTTCTCCATGTGATTCAGACTGTCTCTTTACACCCCTCAGAGTAACAATTTCATGTTTTAAAAAACTTCTTTTAGAAAATGGATAGAAGAATATGAGGCCTCAGTGACGACATTAGCAGTTGCTCTTCATTGCTTCTTTAGATGCCAGGATCAGTGGTGTCAAGCTAGACCATGGTTTGGCCAGTTCAGGAAGGGATGCTGTAACAGTTCTTTGGCTGAACCCCTTTTCTCCACATCCATCTCCAAACACCGATTTAAGAAATCCCGAAATATTGGGGAAAGTTGTTCTGGATTCTGAAGTTCAGGAGTTCCATGTGTTGCTATCAGAGGATTTTCACTGGGGTATGGAGGCTCTCCCTCAACCATCTCGATAGCCATGATGCCCAGAGACCAGATCTCAACTTTGGGACCATAGGCTTTTTGTGTAACCACCACTGGTGCCATCCAGTATGGTGGTCCAACTATAGTACTGTGTTTGCTCTACTCAGGGGTGATCTTGGCACAGAAGCCAAAGTCAGTAAGTTTAACTGAGCCTTTCATTCTCAGAAGCATGTTGTCACTTTTGATGTCCCTGTGGATCACTTGATCAGCATGTAAAAACTCCAAGGCCTGTAAACACTCTGCACACAGCTGCAATCTGTGCTTCGTCCATGCAGGTTTCTGTTACAACATCAGTGAGGGACCCACCAGCAAGGTACTCCATTACCACCAACAACTCATCTCCTACCAGGTAACTGTCCAAGCAATTAACTATGTTGGGATTCTTTCATTCTTTTATCACCAGAATTTCATTAATGATCAATTTCTTCTTTGGTTGTTTCTGTAAATTAATCTGCTTAATAGCAACCTCTTGCCCAGTGCCACATCAGTTGCAGTAAAAATTGTACCTGAAGCCCCTTGTCCAATTTTTTCATATCCTGTGTATTTTTTCTTAGGGTCACCTATGCTCACAATAGTTCTTAATTTCTCCAGAATCTCTTCATCTTTTTCTGTTTGAAGACTTGGCTCCACCATCAACATTAGAATCACCAACTGGAGCAGGAATGGGGTCGATGACAGACCGTGTGTAAACTGATTTTGTATGATCTGGCCCAGGGAGAGTGACAGGAGGAACAGCATCTTCATCATCATCGTCTTCCTCTGTTACTGCTGCTGCTGTTTCTGATCCCTTGGTATTCAGTGCTGGTGTTCCAGAAGGGAAGCCATCTTTCTCAGGGGGGTGGAGCTCAGTTACTTCGGCTTCACAGTGTTCGAGCCGTAGAACTTCAGGACGTCCAGCACAGCCTGAGGCTTCTTCTTCTGCTCTAGTTTCGTAATGTTGGAGGTCTGCAACAGCCTCACCCACTGTTCTGGTATGCCAGCGAATTCTCCAGTAACAGCATCAAAGCCAACATGGATTGTGTGTTCAAAATGAGATGGAGGAGAAATCTCTGGCTGTTCTTTGTCTTTCTTTTTACTTCCTTTTCTGTGCCTGAGAATATGGCGATGATTTTGTCCCTGGGTCCCCCCACCCCCACCCCCACCCCCGCTCTGGAACAGAAGGCAAAGGTTTCAAACTGTGATTGGCCGATAAAGGATCTTTTCCTCCAGTGCTAAAAATGGTACTGCCCCTTCACACAAGGAGGGCTTGTCTTCTAGTTCTCCGTTATCAGACCTGATTGAGAATTATGAAATTGCCAGAGAGGGAAGGTCTCCTCCTAACCCCTGGGCAGGCTACAGGGCTGACGCAGGCAAGGGCTGTGCTGGGCGGCAGAGAGGCAGGAGGGCAGGGCCTGTATGTGCTTTTCCAATGTCTGTGAAATAGAGAAATCTTCAAATTCTTAAAATGTGGAAGAATCCCACCACATTTGAACAGCTTCCTCGAGATATTTGTATACCAGGCAATTATCCCATTTAAAATGTATCATTCACTGATTTTTTAGTATATTCAAGTTGTGCATTTATCACCATGCTCAACTGTAAAACTTTTAAAAACCACTCTCCTAAAAGAAGCCCTGAAGTTATTAGTAGACACTCCCCATTTCTCCCTGTCCTCTCTTCCCTGGCAAACACTAATATGCTCTCCATCTCTATAGATTTGCTTCTCCTGGATATCTTATTTCAGTAAACTCCCTAATATGTGACCTTTTATCTGATTTCTTTCCCTTAGCATAAGGGGAAAGAAATTCCATCCATGTGGCAATGTATATATCAGTATGTCATGCCTTTTTAATATTTTTTTTGCTTGGTCAAATAATTTTAATCAAGCTCATGGTCAGCAGTAAAATTGCAATTCCATGCAAAGTCCTGGATTTTACATGTTGAGACTGGTCATCACTATCTTTCCTTGTAAATGTGGAAGGTGGGATGGGACCGATTCTTAAATCTTCTTTCTAGTGGTGAAATAAGGTGCAGATGTGCCACTCACGTTGAAATTCTGGTTTGCTCAAATGAATTTATGAGCAGTAGGTGGTTGTGTTACTAGGAGATCTTCAGCCCTGCAGCAAAGCCAATGATGCCATTCAGGAAGCACCATGTTTTCATCTACACCCCAAAACGTGTTTTTTCCCTTCATTTCAGTGGCATACAGAACCCACTGGTGAGGGCGAAAAAAATGGCTCGTTGTCCCGCATAGTGTTTGTTTCCATAGTTGTCTTCCTCCCCACTCCCTACTCATGTACTAACCCTCACATTATTTGTCCTGAAGAAACTGTTAAAGTAGAGCTGATGAGGGTAAGGGCACCTGCCACCACCACCACCTGGCTTATTTTTTCCAGGAATAAGTCACCACTTCTGGCCCATAATCAACTTTCTGAGGGCCCACCAGTTTTCCACAGCAGCTGTACCATCTTGCAGTTCCATCAATACAGCACACGTCCCGATTTCTATATTCTCCCCAAGTGCCACTGTCTGTCTTTTGTGTTATCTTAGTAGATGTGAAACAGTTTCATGTTTTTAATGTTTCCTCAGTAACTGGTGATGTTGAACATCTTCTCATGTGCTTATTGGCCTTTTGCTTATCATCTTTGGAGAATTATCTACATGGTTCCTTTGTTAATCAAAACCATTTCTAGAATAAAATGTACAGAAAGTGAAGGTTATCATTGGAACCATTCCAAGGGTTCAGTTCAGTGATGCATTAGCATCACTGTGCAGCAATCAGAACACATCTCCAGGATTCCTTACATCACGCCAAACTGACACTGTACTCAATAGACAAATGTCCCTCCTCCATCCCCTGACAACCGTCGTTCTACGCCCTTTATGAATACAGCTGCTCTTGGTACCTCAGACAGCAGTTGCAATTCTGTCTATATTGAGGACTAGCTCTGCATGCCTGCAGAAGAAGGTTTAGACATTTTGCTGGAGGTTGCATTGAATTGTAGGTCAGTTCAGAAGTTGTTCCCATCTTAACACTAGCAAATCTTTTGCACTTTGAACTCAGATGCCTTTGCATCGGTTTAGGTCTTTAATCTCTTTATACATATTTATAATATAATTTTTTTTCGGTTTTTTCGAGACAGGGTTTCTCCGTGTAGCTTTGTGCCTTTCCTGGAACTCACTTGGTAGCCCAGGCTGACCTCGAACTCACAGAGATCCGCCTGCCTCTGCCTCCCGAGTGCTGGGATTAAAGGCGTGCGCGCCACCACCGCCCGGCTATAATATAATTTTTACACAATGTACTTTTAGAGCACAAGCTTTACATCTTTCATGTTAAATCTATTCCTCAGACTATGTCAAAAGGATAATGATTTCATTATTTTATGTGATTTTTGTATTGTCACTGTAACATTTGGAATAATATTTTTTAAAAGAATTCACTGTGGTCAACCTCTGAGTTTACAATCAAAAGCTGTGACTCTTTCCCAGTTGTCCTTTTCAGAGACTCCATTTTTTTTCCAATGGCCCACACAGTAAAAAGCTTAAAAATGAAACTATCCTATGAGTATGTTTGCTAATTTGGAAACCATCAACTTTTCTAGTGAACGTAACATTATCATAAAGATTCCAAACCAGTCCCATCCTATTAGAGGAAGGTGAATGTGAAAACTTTGCTTGTCCCTGGAACTTGTCTGCTAGTACTTTAAATATTTAATATGTTCCTTGGGTGAGTGGGTTTTGCTGAAATTCCGATCCTTTTTTAAAGGACATGGAAAATTCCTGGGTGCTGGTATTAACCTCTCCCTTTTTTTAATGGACTGAAACATTGAATCCAATGAGATGAAAATGTTCTCAAGGGCCAAGATCAGGACTCAGCTGTTAATGTTCTGGGTGAATTTGGGTTTCAGAGGTAGACATGAATTCATACCAACCTCTCAACTAGAGAGGTTTACTCCTCCATTTTTCTTCATCCTGGCCTTAAAACATCCCAGCTAGTATTCTACTCTTTAAATTTCCAGCTTCCCACATTTTATGCTTAAATAAAGGATAATTTTATTAAAATATCTAGTATACTAGTCAAAATTCAAGTATGTGGTAAATACAGTTTTGTTTTACTTGAAGCAATATTTTCTTTTGTTCTTAAAAAAGTTTCTGTGTTAATCAGGAGTTTAAAATGTTTATGCACATTTTGTGCCAACTTATAAAAAGAAATTTGACAGACTGGAAGCATTTGAGAATTTGTAAGAGACCTTAGAAGCTAGGGCAGGGGTCTGTGATCCAAGTTCATTCTGTAGACATGTTTTATTTGGCCATTCTGGTATTTTTAAAAATAGCCAAATTAGTTGCCGACATTAAAAAAAATCAGGTCGTTTCACATAAAAATTTAGACTTGTGATTTTTCTTACTACCTCTAGCCCCCATTTATTTCAGCATGTGGCATTCTGTGGTCCCAGGCTGCAGTTTGCTGAGGCCCTCCCCTGTCCCATTACATTCGGGAGTTTGAAATGGTGGTTGCAGGAGGCCACTGAGACTCTGCTGAGCTGATTCATTAATCCCCTTCTGAAGTGTCTCAGAGTTAGTCAATCGCTTAATTACTTATCAGTTTCTCAATATTTGTCTGAACTCTGAAGCCAAGAACGCTATTTATATAGCAGATCATGTTAATGAAGGGCTGGCT
This sequence comes from Peromyscus melanophrys, assembly GCA_902168415.1. NCBI lineage: Eukaryota > Metazoa > Chordata > Mammalia > Rodentia > Cricetidae > Peromyscus > Peromyscus melanophrys. The sequence continues at coordinate 52,345 of CABHPR010120212.1, forward strand.
AATTATTCTACATTTTCAAGGGATTTTCTTGCTTGGATGGCATCCTTATGGATGTATTTAGGTTTTTTAAAAGTGTAATTCATTGACAGAGGTTCTAAAGAAGCCACAGGTAATCAAGATTGGTCGCGTCTATACACAATGAGTCATTATTTTAATCTGGATTTCCAGCTTTAATCTGGCTTCTTCAAAATTTTCTCTGTTTATATCTCTCCTCCCCTTTCAAACACCAATGATTTCCTTGTGTTTCCAGGTTACAAACAAGCTAGTAGGCAATCCTCTGTCCAGTCAATGTTTATGTGATGAGGCTATGGCTGTAGTTAGGTGGCAGAACATGTATCTAGCAGGCAGGAGACCCTGGCTCCCATACCCAGCACTGCAACCACTACATTAAAAGAAGTACATGTTTGAGCACTTATTAGATAGTAGGTGCTGTCCTAGGTTCTTAGGCTATACAGCACTCCAAAGAGACAAAAATCCCTTACAAGGCAACATGCTGGGGGGAGAGAGAAGACAAACAGGCCGGTTCTAAAAGTTGAAGTCAGAATTAAGATGCAATCATGGGTTACTGTGAGTGTGGTCTAGGTTTGGGAGTGTTATTTCGATAGAACAATGATAATAGAGGAGCCATATGAGGGTGTGGGGCAAAGATTGATCTAGGTAGCTAGAAAAATAGATGTAAAGGCTTGGAAGTGGACCAGTGTAATAGAACAAGGGAGAGGGTGAAACTGGTAGGAGTGGAAATAGGAGAGAGGGGCAAGCTGGGAGGCATACAAAGCCTGTTGGCCATAACCTATGGCTTCTGCTTTAGAAACCACTGGAGTCCCAGGATTCTATTTTATAGCCCATGTATTATATTTCTCAAGTCTTCCACATTGCTCCCAGGCATGCAGTAGTAAGTCAATCTGTACTCTTCAAGTTCAGAGGCCCTGGACAATCCTCTGGAAATGGGCTGTTACTAGAAGGACCTAGAATGGCAGGGTTTAGGAAAGTCCCATTTGCAAGAGATGGTTCCTGTACAATAGAGGAACTTCTTCAGTCTATATGGACCTGTGGGGTCATATGACACTCTACAGATAAAGATAAGAAAATGATGGCACCAGTGTCATTAGTGTCCCTTCTCTGGAGTAGACAAGATGGAAGGAAGAGGAGTGGGATCAGATGGGACACCAGTTTTTGACTGTGGCAAGATTTTTGCATGAATCAGAAGGGACTGTGGGTGACAGGTGGTTGCAAGGGGTGAGTGTACACATGGACACGTGAGTATGTGTTAGTTTTCAGAACCTGCCCAAACCTTTGAAATAGTACATCAGTTAGTGCAGAAACATTATAACAGAGGTGAAAGCAGTTCATGTGGGTCACATCTCCAATCACTGACTTTGCAAAAGTAGCAGAGAAAGGAATCATGTCTGTCTGTGACTAAAAAGTAACCGCCCCCCCCAATGCCCATGTAAGCCAGTGGTAAAGCACAATTCAACAGTTCTACATAAATTTCAGTGCCGTGGACAGGAACACATATATAAGGTCTATCCATTCAAGTGTAGTGGAATAAGACTGGGGCTAAAATATCAGTAACCCCTTTAATTGCTGAAGTCTCATCCAAAGCTTTACTCCATTGCACCTTTAGTTTCTTCAAATATAACAGACTATAGGCTTCATGAAGTTCCTGTAAGGAGTAAATGAGACCATTTACCTCTAGCATTTTAAATAATGTCAGAGGCATCAACAAAGAATACCTGTTGTTTGTATCTTCAGTCTTGCTTTGTTTTTTTAAAGCCACAGAAGTAAGGTAGTTTAGATTTTCATTGCATTCGTAGCAATTAACAGTATACCATATGAGTTGAGTTTTGTGGGGAAGCGGCAACAGGGAAAAAAAAACTGGACTCCTTCAACCAATGGCCATTTCACATCATGACTTAACAGGGAAGTACCTCTTGAGCAATTCCCAAATATAGTCTGAATCTTGACCAAAAAATGATTCACACTCCTAAATCTTTCCACCCTAGAAAACAAGTCAAGAATTAATTTTCATCCGTTTATGTTCATATGGACTGAGCCATAAATTCTCTAAAGCTTGAGAATTCAAAGGCTGATAACATTCAGCGACCTCTAAGTGTAATTTCTCCCCAAGCTGAGAGAGCTAGGCATATTTGTACCATAAGCATGTAGGGCAGAAGTCTTCATGCAGCAATCTGGACATAACATAGGTTTTAACCCCACAAAGGAAAAACCTCTAAATCCCTAGTTGGCTCTGCCTTGATAGGTTTCTCTGGCTTCTCTCAGCTCTCATAGTTCCATAAAGGTATTATCAGCCTGTACTGTCTGTGACCTTATTTTGAAAAAAACCAACCATTGCTGACATTTCTCAGCAGCTTTCATTTCTGAAGTAACAGGAAAAAATGGCTGAAAATGACACTAACATATTCTAATATGTGTATTCCTTGTTTTGAGTTGCTTTTACTACAGTGATATGTTTGTGTTTAAACAGTCAACAATGGAAATATTAATGGATGAAAAATACTGTTTAATTAACTAGCTTTTATCAGACTCCATGTCAACAGCTATATTTAGCAACCGAACTAATGGAGAAAGCTGCTGCAGAATTAGTCAGCACATCAGCCTGTTAAATAGCAAAGAGCAGAGGACGCCTTTTGTCTCCTCATTGAACAAGAGATTGAAAATGCATCTAATTTTAGCATTTCCAGAGCAAGATAAAAGATGTGAAACACAATCATCAGGAAAAATGTCACGCACAGCCTAAGCACACATTTGTCAGAGAAGAAATGCCGAGAGGGTGGTAACAGAAGAGGTCTGCCCAGAAGCTGGAATTCATCACCATGAGTGGGTTCTTTAAAATAACTTACAGTTACAAAATGCTTCAGTTCCTAGGGAATAATACTGGATTTTGAGTAGGTGGCAGGGATATTTCTTTTTCTAGAAGTGACTTCAGCATTTAACGACATCATCAATACAATTGAAGAGAAAGGTTTCTTGCCAGGGTGAGCTGTTACTTCCTTGAGAGTCTTTGGAGAGAGTACAACCAGGTGAATCCTGGTAGCAGGGAGGAGGAGGTGGGCTAGATGCAGATCTCTTTGAATTTAGCCATCTTGGTATATTTGAAAGGGTTCTACTATATTATGAAGGCAAATTTCACATTCTTTTTGTTTGTTTGTTTTTAAAGATTTATTTATTATGTATGTATGTAGGGGTTTTGCCTGCATGTATGTCTGTGTGAGGATGCCAGATCCCCTGGAATTGGAGTTACAGACAGTTATGAGCTGTCATGTGGGTGCTGGGAATTGAACCCAGGTCCTTTGGAAGAACAGCCAGTGCTTTTAACCTCTGAGCCATCTCTCCAGCCCCCCCAAAAAAATCACATTCTTAAACAGAGCATAAAAAGACTCTTGAGCTTTGATCAGGTGTGATAATGTGTTTTGAAATTTTAGTATTTCAAGAACCTGGATTGGTACAAAGAGTGCCTTTAATAAGTATTCGTTGATTATGGGAAACATAGCTTAGTGGTAGAGCACTTGCCTAGCAATCAGCTCTGGGTTTCACCTCCAGCACAACAAAAAGAAAAAAAAAATGCTGAAGAAACAAACAAATGGTTTTATGATGAAACCACAGAAGGTGGGCATACATGTGACTCTCCCAATGTTACCACAGTGATCCATGAGGTCTTTCAAAATATATTTAAAGTGATAGAGGGAAGTTTTCACAGATCCAAACAGAAAGAGGTAAGCCAGGAGCCGCTGGTAGTAGGGTTACAAATCCATGAGAATTTCCCTCGCAGCAAGAAGCCAGGGCCCAGCACTACTCCCCACTATTCTACCCACACACCAGGATTTTGCCAGAATTTCAGGCTTAAACTCTAGCTGTCGTGAGACCTCCACCTACTTTTGTATCATATATGTATGGACACTAGAACGGCTAAATCTTTAGGGGGGAAGCAATGATCTCAGCAGTTGGGAGATTGAAGGGCCAGGACTGAGGCCATTGAAAACCTGCTTTCATGAGCATGGCTATGTACAGGAAAATTTGCATAGAAAATTAGTTCTCAACAAAATGACAAAGTTTCTAAGCATGGTGGGTACCATGAAGAGCGACCTATAACCCAGCATCTGAGGAAATGAATCAAACAGAATGATCTAAAGAGTACTTGACTTTCTCTAAGTTTGAAAGTATAGTTTGAATAAAATCTTAACATAAATCTTGTGTTTGCAAGATGGAAAATGCTATCTATAATATTGTCTTAGTTAGAGTACTTCTATGATGAAACACCATGTCCAAAAGCATGTTGGGGAGGAAGGAGGAAATGGTTTCTTTGGCTTACACTTCCACATCACTGTTCATCACTGAAGGAAGTCAGGACAGGAATGATCTGGGCCCTCCCTCATCAATCACTAATTAAGAAAATGCCCAACAGCTTGACCTTATGGAGGCATTTCCTCAGCTGAGGTTCCCTCCCCTCAAATGACTCTAGCATGTGTCAAGTTAACACAAAAACTCAACCAGGGCAAATATGTTGCCATTTAGGTAAGAAAAAAGGGGAAGTACATAGCTGTGTATCTGCTAATATCTGCAGAATATGTTTTACAGATAAAATTAACCAGAAATTAAGGAAATTGCTTTCCTAAAGGGAGTAGATGCTAATGGAATTCAAGGAATAATTCTGTTTGTTTTTGCATATTTTGTTTTATGATTACATTAATATTTACACATAAAATAAAATTGAATATAAAAATTTAATCCCACATAAACATATTTATTTATTTATTGTATCACACTAAAAATACAACTATGCACCAGAATAAAAATTAACATAATAACTTGTTGCACAGTGCTTTCATTGTGAATATTCAGTGACATACAGACTAAAAACAAGCCAATTGGGTTGGGCAGTGGTGGTGCAAGCCTTTATTCTTCGTATTTAGGAGCCAGAGGCAGGCAGATCTCTGAGTTTGAGGCCAGCCTGGTCTACAGAGTGAGATCCAGGACAGCCAAGGGGTATACAGAGAAACCCTGTCTCGAAAAACTAGAAACAAAGCAACAACAACAACAAAAAAAAACCCTAATCATCATGGTGTGAAAGCATCGTCCCAGGATAAGACACAAGGAGCCTTTGAGGTCCAGTGTTTGAAGCTGTTATGGATGACATAGCTAAATCCCATGTCTTTGTTTTCTTGTTGTTTTGTTTGTTTGTTTTTATAATGGATATCACTAGATAGCCCAAACTGGCTTCAAACTCACCATCCTCCAGACTTAGCCTCCTGAGCATGAAGGCTGAAGTACAGGCATGTGCTACCACATCTAATTTTGTTTTTGAAGATCCCTATCTTCTAAAAGGAAAAAAATTGACCTAAAACCATTGACCATTTCTTACTGGCTTATCTCTGGTGTTCCTGGAGAAATACCAAAGCTGTCAGGTCTTTATACCATGCCTCACGCAGTGACTGCATATAAGTGGTTCCCAGAAGGGCATGCACTTAGGTGAAGGGGTTTTGCAGCTGAGGCCGACCCAAAAGGAAATGACCATGTTTTCCACAGGTAGGAAATAAGTCCTTTCTCGATGGTCAATCCAGATGGCACCTCTCTATGTGTGTACCATGCTGCGTCACAATAAAAAGAACTAGATTTCTCTGGAATACTGGATCCAAGGAAAGAAGAAAGTTAGGGGACTGGGGAGATGGCTCAGTGGTTAAGAGTACACACCTTTAATAACAACACCTGGGAGGCAGAGACAGGTGGATTTCTGAGTTCGAGACCAGCCTGGTCTACAGAATGAGTTCCAGGACAGCCAGGGCTGTTACACAGAGAAACCCTGTCTCAAAAAATAGATAGATAGATAGATAGATAGATAGACAGACAGACAGACAAGTGCCAAAACATTAGTTCTTCTTTATTGAAGAATCTCAACTAATGAATGTGGGAGAAATTGCAGGAATTTTTGTATAGGCACCATAGTAATAACTGAGTCCGACAAGGCGTCTGTCTCTCTCCACCATGTTTTTATTAGTTGCCACTGTTTTAGCTGAGATATGCTTCACCTACTGGGAAAATGTATAGTTCATAGAAGTTTGGTATAGTGACAAAGTGGCGCAGACAGTACTGTTGTCAAATCCCAGGACATTTTTCATTTCTCTAAAAGGAATTCTGTGGCTCGTTCTTCCGGTCATTCTCCATACTCCATCTTCTCCCTGGACCTTGGCAACAACTCATCTATTTCTGTCTCCAAGGGTTTGCCTGTTCTTGATATTTCTTATGAATCAGTTCAGTAACATATTTCAGATCTTTTGGTTTATTTTGAATACTTTGAGACAGAGCCTCACTATGTAGCCCATCTGAGAGTAGCCTCAAAGTCAAGATCCTCATGTTTCAGTCTCCTGTATAATGAAACAACAAGCATGTACTACTATGGTTTTGTTTGTTTGTTTGTTTTGGTTTTGTTTGGTTTGGTTATTTCGAGATAGGGTTTCTCTGTGTAGTTTTGGTACTGTCCTGGATCTCACTCTGTAGACCAGGCTGGCCTCGAACTCACAGAGATCCACCTGGCTCTGCTTCCCGAGTGCTGGGATTAAAGGCGTGCATCACAACTGCCTGGCTTCTTTTATGGTTTTCTATGAATTTTGTTGTTTCAGCTCTTAGATTTGTTATATCCTTAGTCCCATTTGTGTTTTTTATGTTATTGTGGTTACCTCGTTTTGTTTTAATTTTTATGCATTTGGATGATTTGC
>CABHPR010120213.1:0-21676 GCA_902168415.1 Peromyscus melanophrys
ATCAAACCATGTTCTTTTCTGAGTAGTCTTAAAGGATAAAAGCAGTGTGCCATGCTCTTATATTACCATTTCACCAGACTTACTTTATTAAAAATGGAAATACATCAAAAGTGAATTATACATCTAGAAGATATATTTTATATTTATTTCCAATTAAAAGATTCATTATGGGGGACAATGATTTAGATTATACTTACTTTGGCTACCAAATATATTTACTGAATTTGAAAGCTCCCATTATTATTTAGCATGAATACAACTGTGAAGAAATACTGATGTGTGCAACCAAAGCCTTGTACTGTTCACCTGAAATGAAGCCAGATTACTCAATGGGGTTGGTGATGTTGCCATTATCTAACCACAACTCCCATTCTGCACTGTGCCAGTCTCCTTGTGACTATGGAACATTTAAATGTGGCTTGTGTGACTGAGGCATTGAGCTTTTAATTTTATCCAATTTCACGAACTAAATTTAAATTTAACAATGAATGTACAATTTAATTATTGGAGATATTTCAAATCTGTTCAGAGCAAGTTGGGCATATGAATTTAGCATTTCAACTATACAATGTATAAAATTTAAATAGGGCTTAGAATTCCCAATGAAAACCCAGTATCCTACTTAAGGTGCACTGTAAATTTTAAAATGGATATTGGATTCCAAATGGGGTGGGAAACAAAAAAGAAAATGATCTAATTAATGATATTAACTGGGAAAATTATTTAGATCGTACTTAGAAATATTCCCATGTGATCCACTGTGTGTAACACGGGACTCAGTTTGCAGAATGTTGTGCAGGGTATTTGCATCCATGTTCCTGAGAGAGCTCAGTACATCTTCCCATTTATCTTTATGTGCTTTTGGCAACAGAGGGTGATGGTTTCATAGGCTGAACTCTATGTTCGGAAGTAGGTTCTGTATTTCCTATAAAAGACTGCAAAAATTGAAATGGGATAGCTTCTCTTTAAAGAATTGTTTGGTAGAATTCATCAAGAAAACTATGTTGTAAATGGAAAGGAGTTCATTTTCTGCTGGAGTATATTTAAGGACTTTGGAAATGGCATTCAGATAGGACTATGAAATTAAGAGGCTTGTGATACAGATCAGAGTGAAGAGAATGCTCTGCCATACATGAACTCCATGGAAGGTTCTAGACACAGTGGGCTTAAGCAAGTGGGTGAAAGAGAGGGCCAGAGGGAGTAGGGAATGAAAAAAGAAGGCAAGAGAGGGGAGGATGAAAGAGGGAGAGGAATATCTGTAAGTAAGTGGTTTTGTTGGGGACCAAGGTGGACACAACAGTTAGGAAGGACGATGGAACTTCACTAGCATGTTTATCTATAGGTCACAGTCAAGAGAGGCCCCGAAAGATCAACTCGCGATGGGGACCACTAGCGTACTTCACCTAATCGGCAGGGTGGACTTATTTATAGTCTTTGTTTTATACTTTGGATGTTCCCAGCATTGGTAATGATGACATCTTTTCTTTCTAATACTGGAAATTGCTTTTTTTTTTTTTACCTGTTTTCGCTTGGTTTGCATGGGTAATTATTGTCTTAGCACATTTTAACTTACAAGTCCAATTTTCCTAAAATTTATGTGACTATTCACATTATCTACATCTCTTTGAGTGGATTATGGCAGTTTTCTCTTCTGGAAAATTTTGCCTTTTCATTTTAATGGCCAATTTACATTGGCGAACATGGCTGTTTAGGGCACATGCTCCTTTTACTGGGATGCTGAAAGGGTCTGAATGGGTAGCGAGCGTCCTGTCTGACTCCTGGTAATGATCACTTCCTTGATTTCCTTTGTAATTCTTCCTAGAGTTTGTCCCTTTTCTTCAGGATTTTAAAGAACTATCTTTTCTTTTGTGTCTGACCATTGTTTTTCTGTTTTTAATTTTGTTCATTTTCACTGTGAAATGAAAATGAAACTATAGAGCTTATGACAGAAACTGGGATGAAGTGTTGCTGAGATCAGCCAGTCAGCCCATCTATGAAACATCCATGCACCTCTCAGTTTTGGCCATGTCAGGTATAGTTTCTAGGCACTGGGGCTCATTTAGGCTGTGTAAAAGAAGAAAGATGAAAAACAAGAGCAAGAAATGAAACCTTGCTCTTCTGGCCTCTCATCATCACCGAACTAAGGATATTGCTGATCAAGGACAAGAATCACTGTCACTGTCCCCAAACCACCCGACTGATTTCTATCTCTTGCTCTCAATGTGACTCCAAGAGTCTGATAAGTATGCCAGAAGTTCAGCAGTGATGCTTAGGAGGATAAGCCATTTTGATGTTGTAGTTAGTGACACCAGAGAATTAAGACTGTACTCTGATGGTTAGAGTCAAAACCATAGTGACTTTTCTAAAGGATCCATTGGTAAAAAATAGTCCCCAAGGTGAAGTCAGCTGCTTCGTGGTGAACACTCTCAAGAGGAGCTGCACTCCAAGGAAAATCATGGTTGAATTCAGTTTTCAGCCAATTGACAGTTACCATAGTTTCCCTCATTATCTGTATTCTTGCCATTCCTCAGTGACTATTGACTGTTACGGTTCATGTAAAGTACTTTCCCACAAGTCCATGTGTTTGCATACTTGATCCCAAGCTGGTGGCACTGCTTGGAGGGTTGTGGAACCTTTACAATGTGTAGTCTAACTAATAAAAGTGGGTCACTGGGGCAGGTCTGGAAGATTATACCTTACAACTCTCTCTGGTTCTGGTCTACTTTCTGGTTCATGAAGATGTGACCTCCTCACACTACAGAGGATGCACACAGCTGCCCTGTCTTCACACATTGCAGAGGATGCACATAGCTGCCCTGTCTTCACACACTGCAGAGGGTCCACACAGCTGCCCTGTCTTCACATACTGCAGAGGATCCACCTAGCTGCCCTGTCTTCACACACTACAGAGGGTCCACCCAGATGCCCTGTCTTCCAACCCTGCAGAGGGTCCACACAGCTGCCCTGTCTTCACTCACTACAGAGGGTCCACCCAGCTGCCCTGTCTTCACACACTGCAGAGGATCCATCCAGCTGCCCTGTCTTCCAACCCTGCAGAGGATCCACACAGCTGCCCTGTCTTCCAACCCAGCAGAGGGTCCACACAGCTGCCCTGTCTTCACACACTACAGAGGATCCATACAGCTGCCCTGTCTTCAAACCCTGCAGAGGATCCACCCAGCTTCCTTGTCTTCACACACTACAGAGGATCCACACAGCTGCCCTGTCTTCCAGCCCTGCAGGGGGTCCACACAGCTGCCCTGTCTTTACACACTGCAAAGGATCCACACAGCTGCCCTGACTTTACACACTGCAGAGGATCCACCCAGCTGCCCGGTCTTCACACACTACAGAGGGTCCACCCAGCTGCCCTGTCTTCCAACCCTGCAGAGGGTCCACCCAGCTGCCCTATCTTCACACACTACAGAGGGTCCACACAGCTGCCCTGTCTCCACACATTGCAGAGGATGCACACAGCTGCCCTGTCTTCCAACCCTGCAGAGGGTCCACACAGCTGCCCCGTCTTCACACACTACAGAGGATCCACCCAGCTGCCCTGTCTTCACACACTACAGAGGGCCCACCCAGCTGCCCTGTCTTCACACACTGCAGAGGGTCCACCCAGCTGCCCTGACTTTCTGCCGTGTGCTATACACCTTCTGACACTAAGAGTTGTGAAAAGCCTCTTCTCCCTTCCATTGTTTCAGTCAGGTATCTTGTCTTATTGATATCAGAAGTAACTAACAAAGTAAGAATTTATGGATAATGTATTGTTTTATCACAAAAGATGTATTTTATAGCTTTAACTGTATATCTACCTCTATGCCAGAATGTCTGAGAGATACAAAGTGAAATAAATGTCTCCTTTCTTCTTTCCAGCATCAAGTCCCATGGTCCAGATGATCATAATACAATGCAATAATCACTAATCACTAATACAATAATTAGTGAGCAATACATGCTTACATAGTATTAATATCTAAGTGATTAAATGATGACATAAAAACCATCCAAACCCAAAATGCCATATAAAATTGTCATTGTATTTAAGGGAACATTTAGAAATTGAATCTGTTCAATAGATGAATCAAGAGCATATTATTAGTTGTTTTTGTTAAAAAGGACAGGACATGAGCTGAAACTAAAATACTCATGTGCTTAAGAGCCATAGAGATAGCACAGGTCACTGGCCCTAAAAATTATTTTTAATACATAGATACGTTAATTCCTCTGACTTGGTGTCCTTGGATGAGTTTGGAGATATGATAATCATCAGAGAAGAAAATTGTTACTGAACTCCAGATAGGTATGCATTACTTCCTTTCTTTGGGCACAAACCTGTGTGTGTGTGTGTGTGTGTGTGTGTGTGTGTGTGTGTGTGTGTGTATACAGTAGGGTTGGACTTTGGTTCAAACCAAATGCTCGGCTATCTACTGAATTGAAATAGAACAGGGTATCCTTTACAACAACAACAATAACAAAACAAAAAACAAAAAGTCAAAAAGATAAAATCCCGAATTCTTTTCTTGGAAATCACAAACCTGATAGGCCAACATCTGGTATTCCCATGAAGAAGGAACAGAACTGATAGGCGGCCATGGTAGAAATTCAGAATGTGCTGACTGCACATCTGTGGCCAGTGTGCACAACCAGGCAGAGAGCTCCATGCTTACAGCTTTCCTCCCAGGGGACTGTCACATAGTTGCCTATTATCTTCTCTGATGTTTCCCAAGCTGAAGATTCCTATATAGTGTTTTATGGATATTTCTAGATTATCTCATATAACATTTAGTACATGCATTATTAACAGTTGTAATACATTTTGATTTTATTTAAACAAATATAAAACAAGTATTTTATGGTGGTCTCAAGAAGTACTCATTTTCATAAAAGTATTTTGTATTTAGCTCTCTCTCTCTCTCTCTCTCTCTCTGTGTGTGTGTGTGTGTGTGTGTGCACGCACGCATATGACCCACAGAGGTCAAAGGAGCATCATAATCATTGGAGCTGAAGCCTGTTATAAGCTGCCCAGTGTGGGTGATGTGAACCTTGCCTCGGTCCTCTGCAAAACCAGCATGTACTCTTAGCCTCTGAGCCACCTCTCTAACCCTAAGAACTCGTTTTAAAAAGTGTCTTGTTTTCCAAAATAATCTGTGAAAAAATAACAAAAGCATATAGAAACACCTAAAATCAGGTCATGTTCCACTAAAGTCACACTTGTCACACTTTTGGAAAGAGGCACACAGAATAAGGTCAACATTAACAAAGCATACGGAGGCACAGTGATCAGGCTCTGATTTCTTTGTAGCTTCATTTTTTTCTGAGCCATGTTTCACATCCCATTGATTTTTCTTGCTTGAATAATTCATAGTTCCCTCAATCCGTTGTATTTTGTAAGCCTGGCCTTCAACTATTGTTAGGTTCCAGAAAGCTTTTCACTCCTCTGTTGATCTAGAAACTATGTGTATTTTTCAGGTCCAGCTACAATGGTATCTCTTTTGCTGATAGCCTAATGTAAATTTCTCTCTCTCTCTCTCTCTCTCTCTCTCTCTCTGTGTGTGTGTGTATAAATCCTTAAGTAGTTAAATGATTGACCATATTCAGAGGTCTGTCTTTATTGAAGTGCAGTGGCTTTCTAGTGTCTTGTAGGCATTCAGTGCTTACAGAAGGGCTAATTGAGGTTACAGCCCAGCTGCTGATGGACTCCACAGAGCACTGCTGTAGTGACTTTACAATTAGGATTTCTGCACAGCAATTTACACCTGAAATGCTGGGATAGAGACACAGTTCACTCAGAATTAATGTCTGCTATTAAACTTCAATTGGTTCTAAGATGGAGCTCACTCAGTCATGTTAACATGGTTGCAGACCGATGTGGCTGTTCTTTCCACCCCTTTTCTGAGAGTCACTGAATGGGAGGACTGGAGAATAGCCAGAAGATGAGCACAGAGCTAAGGATGGAACTATAAATACACGAACTGTTTTAGGAAGAGATGGTGCATTGGCACTCTCTACAAAAACAAACTACAAGAATTCAGACAGGCCTAGGGCCCAGGGAGGGTTATCATAATCATAAGAAACTGATAACTCAGTATAAATCAGTATTCATCCTGAATGAATGTAGTGCCTGAACTTTTGAGAAATATCAGAAAAAATAAACCCCCAAGTTGAGTTGTTTTATGTTTGTTGAAGTAAAAACAAAATTGACTTGAGATCATGGAATGAGAAGATGGCCACTCCTCTTTAAACGGGTACAGTGACAAGCGCTTGTCTAGGAGGAATGGCAAAGAAAAGGGAGAAAAAAAATACGATATTGGAAAATCTAAAAATAATTTCATGGTGCCACAGCTTAAGACTACTGCATGTCTACAGAACTGAAGTGTGACAGAAAATAGCCTGTGCATTTCCTCAGCTTGCTTTTCTCAGACCCCCAACACAAGGAAGTAATTTTGCTCTCTAACTAAGGGTTGGAAGGTGGAATGCTTTCAATTAGAACAAACTCTTAGGTCTGTTCTCCACATGTGGTTTTTTTTTTTTTTTAAACAGTCTTAATTTGGGTGAAATAGCTTTGCAGAGCTATGGGCTTGTCTCTTTTTTTTTGGCTTGTCTTTGAGGTCATTAGTTTTCAGAGATTAAAGTAAGAATCTGGCATATCAGAGAGTGTGTTTCTAACATGCAGCATCCAAATTCTACAATAAATTCAAACTGAACTCCAAAACATGAAACTTCCCCTCCAACTTAGGGGAATTTTGGTTATTTTATTCATTAGATAAACTTGTATCCTATATTCAAAATGCAAAGAACTAATTCTTACCCATCATCTTGGAGGGAGCGGGGGCAAGTGTCTGATGGTGGGACAGGTAAAGGAGGATTTGTTCTACAGGGCTCCGATCTGGGATGGAGGCTCTTAGTTTCCATATAACTGCATTTCTTCCCTTTTTTTCGTTCAAGAATTCTGCACAAGGTGAAAAGAAGCAGAGAATTTGTAACTTTTATATACATATCTATTTCAGGGATGAGAAATTGAAAACAAACCAGATCCCAGAAACAAATGTCTCTGTTAATGAGAAGCCCCGGGAAGAGAAGTTTGGTTACTAACCCTGCAAGGGGACTAGCTGTCATAATCCTGGCTCAGTTGGAGCTTTAACTTGGGGGGTCCTGTTCATTATTTTTGGAATTTCACATAATAAGTGATTCTCCGAGGGTACTAGCTAATGAAAATACCACCCAGTCTCGTTCTCTTATTTCTTCCTCCTTTTTTCCTTCCCAAGTCAAGTCTCTCAGGACAAACAGCACCTCAGTTCAAGTCTTCTCCTCTTGCAATAACTGCCCATATCTGGTTTTCCCATGCCTAAATAATGGAAAGATACGTGTTTTTAAGAACACTGTCTTTTGCTTTTATATTCTTGGCATTAAAACACTTTAGATACTTTCTCAAGTCTCTAATCTTTCAAGTACTATGCTTTTTAGTCACAAGTGATATCATTAGACAGAAAATTCGAGGCCTGCCTGGAGTGCATATTTCAGATTAGCATACTTTTCTCAAAAATTATCAAGGCATTATCTTAGGGTTGCACTTTGCTTGTACAATGTTTTACGGTATCTAGTTTCTTTTTTATTGCCAAACCCCTTGTCATTATTAGTATTTCACACCGAGAGGCCATATCCTGCTGCAAAGCATAGTAAGTAGTAGCGTATGTAAAAACAATCTGTCCTGTGGAATTCAGATCCTTGAATTCTTTCCCTTGGAGGAATGTGAAATCTGAGCTTCTATGGCTCTATGGAGCTAGATACTGTGACAATCTCTCCCTGCTCCCACTCAAGTGTGTATGTGGTGGAGGGGTCAGTGGATTGGATAACACAAAACCTGACAGAGGATCAGCATTATATTCCCAGACATTATGGGATGTCTTTCTTCTTTGTTTTCAAATTCTGAGTGATATACCATAATTTTTCAGAGAAGAAATGAATTTGTTTTTCGGTTCCTCCATTAGCCAGGTTGATGGCAAATCCTGGTGAGACATTCACTGGCACGGCAGGAGGGTGAGGCAGCACCCATCATCACAGTTTGTGTTTATTTTATGCTCTGTGACATGAGCACGACATACCTTTCAGTAAACTCTCAGTGTGTTTCCCATACTGGGAAGAGTGCAGGCAGGAAACTTTTGGAACAGCTGAGGGATCAACATCCAGAAGGCTCCTTTGTATCTCTCCAGCCAAGGCACATGGACGTGTGACTACTTCTACATGTGCTTCAAGATCAACTGGGAGACAGTGCCCAGGAGCTCATAGTGAAATGTTTCCAGAAGGTTCCAGTCTAGCAGCACTGTCAGCAAATGCCTCGTATCCCATCATTCCTTGACAATTTTAATGCCAAATTCCAAGCACCTGGGACATTCCCAAAGGTTAAGATGGAACCTTTTTTGGCTCAGAATTCCTTTAGCCATCTTGTGAAGAATTGTCTGCCCTGAGAAACCCGAACCCCAGAAGGATCCAGATTTGTATTTTCCTTAAGGCTGTGCCCACACAGTTAATCATCACAGGAAAAAAAAATAATAATAATAAAAAAACCTCCCACAAAACATTTTAAAATCTGTGGCCACCCATCCTAAAGAGGCTTTAAACACTTCATAGAAATTCTAGTGAAGTTTTTGGGTAGTCAGCTTCCTAACTCTCTGGAACTGTAATTTAAAACGTTTTCCATTCAACTCACATCTGCAACTTTCTTTCTTCCCTTTCTCAGCAGATGGCCTACTTCACAGAATATTAAAATAGAAACCACGCAAGTCAACCACCTCAACTTCCTGCCATCACATCCACCGTCTACCTCTATGTGCCTCTTCCTGGGCCCCTCCCCTTCCGGCCCAAGGAACCAGGAAGAACCTCAAACCGGCTTTTTGTCTCAATTTTCTGGACATTGTTTTTGTGAAACCAAGCTGGGGCCTGCCTAGCCAAGCCATGTGCTCTTCTCCTGGAATACAAACAAAGGACTTCACATTGATGTCTTGGTCTTCTCTGGTCCTCCTCATCCATTTTCCAATTTACAATGTAGATAAATACAGAAAGCATAAATGAGGAGATTGTTGTACAATAAAACCTCTACTCTGTACAACCCCTCCCCCAAAACATGTATTCCTGTCTTACGTACCAAGACTTCAAAATGTGACAATATTTGGAAGCCGGATCTCTAAAGATATAATGAAGTTAAAAAATGAGGTCAGATAGAGGATTCCTAATCACTATGACCAGCACTCTAATAGAAGGATTTTAGGACAAAACGCACTCAAAGGGAAGGTCATATACAGAGAGAAGACAGCCATCAGTATGCTAAACCAAGAGGATGTCATCTTAGACTTCTAGCTCCCAGAACTAGGGGAAGACATATTCCTGATGATAGCGCTCGTTGTGGAAGCCCCAGTAAACCTACATACTTCCAGTGGCTTTTTAACTCTCTCTGGGATAGAACTGGAATGGAGTAAGTAGTCAAGACTCAGCATGCTCCAGTGGACTCGGGCCTCTTCCACTTCTTCCTGGGCTAGTCTCTGACTTTCTCTATTCCAGCCACATTGGGTCTTATCAGTTAGGTAAGTATATTGTAATCCTTACTCTACAGCCTTTGGAGACATCTGCTCTGCGCAATGTTCCTAACCTGCTTCCACTGCTCGCCCACTTGTTTCCACTATCACCTTCCTTCAAAACTTAGCTTAAACTCACTCCCCAGGAAGCCATCTTTGTTCCCTAAGGCTGACAAACAAGGGAGTCGATGATGTTCCTGGGGTAGTCTTCCACAGGACGTCATGCTTCTACTCCAGAGCTGTTATTAATGCCCAAGCAATTGGTCAGTGTATTTCCTCCGTTTATCCTCTACCAGCCCAGACACCGTTGGTTTCACTCACTGTTCTCTACCTGCAATGCTTGCGGTAGCTGGTCTGTACAACTCAGGTGTTTCAGTAAAGCATCATCACAATGAACAGGATCACAGTCCTCAGAATATGCGTGGCCTTGCTGGTAAATATATGCGCTTATATAGGGGGTGTTTGAAGTAGTGTTAGAAGAATTTCTGGTCATTAGCAAAACGCAATTTGACAAATAATTTGTGGCTGAAGTTGAAGTAATAACTTGTAGAAAAAAGTGTTACTAATTCAACACAGTTTATTGGAGACACTGGTTATCGTTTTATTTTCTAGATCAAATATGTTTTATTTTCTAAATCAAACAGATTTTTTTGGACTCTGTGCGCGTGTACACGCGCGCGCGCGCACACACACACACACACACACACACACACACACGGCCTACTTTCTTTTGAGACATGGAGGAAATAATTTTATGAAAAGATGAGTGTGTTTTGTTTTTCACTAGCAATCTCTTGACAGAAATAGTTCAAATGTGTTGGCGGCTGAGCAGTGTCGTAGAACACTGGGCCCTGTGTGTATTCCTCTCTGGGAGCTGGGTTTGCTGCACCTCTTCTTCAAGTCTCGTTCATACCAGAGGATGGAAACCTCTTCAAAAATAATTACAATGATGCTTTGAGCTCACGGCCTGTGGTGGTGTGTGGGAGGGGCCAATCTCATGGAAGTAACTAGTAGGCAGGCATGGAGAAGGCACTTTTTCTGTTAGGGGTCACTTTTTAAAGGGAAACTTAGAGTTGCTAGAAGAGACCCCTTGTAATATGTGTACCAGGCTCTTATGGTCTTGAGGAGCATGGTGTGACACTGGGACCTTGCTAAAGAAGCCTTTGGGGATGCTTGTGCAATAGGCACAATGGTGCCATCTATTCATTATTGATAGTCCTAATGTGGCTGACTGTTCCTGAGTAGGCTAAGGACAAAAAGCGTAATGTAGCTCGGCCATCATTTGCACATTTATTTACATGTCAAGGCTTTTGTTCAGATGGTGACTGAAGCCCATTTGTGGAGTCAGGCATAACGAAGTGAACCTCATTGAGATTCACTTCAGGACATAGCCAAACAAACAAGATCTTCATTCTGAGCCTATCCAAATGCGCGTAATTTGGTAAATTACTCATTTTATCTGAATGCATGAGTCATCATTTATGAATGTCAGTGAGAATGAATGGACTTCCCTCAAAGCTCAATGGAAATTTCCATCGCGCTACAAATGCCGGGGTCTTGCTTTTTATTTTTCAAGACATATTTTTTCTGTTGCATTTTGAATTTCTAAACTATAAATCAAATTATCATCCCTAAAATAAAGAGTCCTATCTTATGAACTAATGGGTCTGTATAAAATATTTGTCTGTAGATGAAGTAAATGTTATATCACAGTGCATTAAAATGCAGCAGTCCTGGTAATCTTCAGATTCTGGATTTGCTGTTGAGCACTGTAGAAATCTTAGTAACGATCAACATGAAGAGCTCTTAAGAAGAAAACAGAAAGTATCTTAGGAAAGACAGTAAGACAACACCTCAGTAGCAAGCCTTGGAGAAACTTTTTGTAGTGGTGATGGATTTTCATGGCTATGCTGATCAACTGAAAAACAGGGGAAAAAATCTTGAACAAAAATATCAACTTAGCTGCAGCCTTGGAAGATCTATCTTCATGTTGTTAAGTTATCCAGATTTGTGAGAGTTATCAGAAACCTGGGTTTAATTTTATTTTTCCAAATATTTAAACATTGATAATTAATTCTAATTAAAATGCTGTCAAATCCAAACAAGCCGTAGATGTCCAGTGTATAACTTCTATGACACAGGCTATATCATATTGTAGAAAATATTGTCTTAGAACTAATGTTGAGTATTAGCTGTGTAAAACATCTCTAAACAAAAATAAATATCACTTGTACATGTAGGTAAGAAACTTGGAAGAAATATCTTGAGTAAGCAAAAGACTTCTTTCCCTAGTATATACAGTTGATAAGTCTTCTGGTTCAAAAGGTTCTATTCCACCCTTCATACTTCCCACCCACATTATCATCAATACAAGTATGGGAACTCGATACCTCCTCAATACTCCCCCTTTAGCTTACTGTTTAGTTTATGGATGTCCTGGGATGCTATTTGAGACAAAAGACTTATTAAAAGGCATTTTTAGGGCATTGACAATATTGTCTATGATGGGAACATACTAATAAAAGTGATGACAGAGATGAAAACTCTCTACAGTAGCAGAAACTTTGAAAGAATGGTTCTGATTTTTGTTTACCCTAATGAGATAGGAAAAAGTGAGGGCTGGACAATTTGTGTAAAATCACTCACATCCCAGAGAGCCCCAGAGCATCAGAGAGCATGGTGTGGTCTCGGTGCTGAGTGGCTTAATGATACAAACTCAGTCTCTATTTGAGTCAAACTTGAGAGTAAGGTCTTTTGCAGAAATTTCCTTCAGATATGTTACTACATCTCCTCATATTTCTCCCTTTGTGCCCCGCCTCCCCCCCGCCCCCCCAAATCTCTATGCTCACAAAACCTTTTTCTGGTAAGAGGAGACTCATCCTATCAATCTGTCTGTTCTTCTCCAAAATTCTTACACATTCTCTCTTCCCTTATTCACTTAACTTGGAAATTTCAGAAGTTAACCCTTCAGTTAGCTATTTCTTTCTTCACCTTTACACCATGTCCCATGCTGTCCCATGGCTATAAACACAAGGACTGCTGGGGTGACAAGAAGGAAGAAGTTTAAATTCCAAGACAAGAAAATCATTAGTGTCTCAAACATGTTGTCCGGATTCACAAATGAACTTTAAAACTCTTCCAATTTATATTGATTTCCAAATATAAAGGAGAAACAGTTTAAGTTTATGAATGAAAGTTACATACTTGAAATTAAAATCATACATTCAAACTAAAATGCTCCCCAAATTCATAAGACCTCTGTGTACTTCTTAAGAAGGTGGAGGTGCAGGCAGTCATCACCTAGGCATCCTTGCTTATGCTCCCAAAGCAGAAGCAGAGGAGAGGGGGTCTTGAAAATCTGCAGGGAGTCGGCTCTTAGGAACTTGTATTAGCCATCAATATTAAGAATATTACAAAGTATTGAGTGCTCCTAAGCCAACAGTTAGTGAAATCTGGGTGATTTGAGTACTGCGTGAAGACTGACCACCTCAGACCAGAAGGCTTTCTTTATTTCCTGAGGAATACACATTTGGACCAATTGGTTTCTAATAAATAACTAGAAATATATATCCCTAAGGAAAAAGAAGATGGAGAAATACAGGTCTGTTTAACACCAGTGTTAGTATATTCTTGTCAATTTCAAACAAGAATTCAATAAAATTCTCATCTGAGCTGCTGTATCATCAAAGTCATTGCACACATTTATTTCACCTGCTAGGAAATATTCTCTAAGGTGCTGTTGTCTGAATGCACAAGGAGTTTTTACAAAATATATAAAGGGGACTCAAAGAGAATGTTGAAAGATGCTATCAGAAATGTTTTTGTGGGGCTATAGGGGAATAAATTAGCTTTTACTAATCATTTATTTGATTATTCTTGCCTCTTTAGACCTCTCTTTAACATCCGACTCTGTTACAAGCCTTTTAATTTCCATGTTTCTCATTCTAAAAACATTATTTTTTACATGACAAGTTACTTATGTAAGTAACTGATAGTAATAAGTGCTTTTCACAAGCTAGGCAAATGATCACAACTAGCCGTTTATTTGAATTAATGAACATATGCCAGGACATACAGTATTGTGTGATAGGGTTCTTTGACCTAAAAAGATTAAGAAGAGAGTGTTCATTAGATTTGGGGAAACAGGATGTTTAGCATCAATGTGATATGCTGTTCTATGTCCTGTGATAGCTATAGGCAGGTGACTGTGACAGATATATAGTAAGAGGCTGGAGGAGTCTCCACAGATGTCTAAGAGTAGGAAGTGATTAGCTAGAACAAGAGGAAACGAGGATCACGGCAAACCAGAGAAGCCGTGAGAGGGTACAGGGAAACTCCAAAGTCAGGGCTGGAGAGATGGATCCATCCTCAAGAGTACTTGCTATTCTTGCAGAGGACCTGGGTTGGATTCCCAGTATTCACATGATGACTCACAACTGTCTATAATTCCAGTTCCAGGGGATCCAGTGACTTTCTCTGGCTTTCTTGTTTACCAGACACACAAGTGGTACATAGACACACATGCAATCAAAACACTCATACACCTAAAACAATAAAATTAAAAATTAAAAATCTTAGAAGAACATTGCTGTGATGAGAATATTATGCATAACATGGAGAATATGCCAATAAAAGTTTTAAATGGGCAGATACTGCCATTTTCATAAAGTGCTTATGTTTTTATGACATATGGAACAAAATAAGGGCATTTAACTAGTAGAATGTTTGTTCACATCCATATTGTTGATGGTTAATTCTGAGATTGTAGAGACTGCATCTAGAAAAGGAAAGATTGCCAATGAAGGGGAATGCTCAGGGCACAGGTGTGTGTCCCTCAGTAAAAGACTTCAATGGGCAGTTGTAGCTAGAGTTTTCCTGCCTGGCCCACAGTCAGGACAAATCTCTGTCACACGCCAGTCCCACAGCTGCTCAGACCCAACCAAGTAAACACAGAGACTTATATTGTTTAAACTGTTTGGCCTAATGGCTCAGGCTTCTAGCTATCTAGTTCTTACATCTTAAATTAATCCATTTCTATAAATCTATACCTTGCCACGTGGCTCGTGGTTTACCAGCATCTTCACAAGCTGCTTGTCATGGAGGTGGCTGGCAGTGTCTCTCTCCGCCTTCCTGTTCTCTCAATTCTCTTCTCTGTTAGTCCCGCCTATACTTCCTGTCTGGCCACTGGCCAATCAGTATTTTATTTATTGACCAATCAGAGCAATTTGACATACAGACCATCCCACAGCAGGCAGTGGCAGCAGAAATAGAAGAGGGAGAGATTCAAAGACTGCTGAAGAGGCAAAATGCTAGGCAAAGCTCAGTGATTCTTGGATGTAAAATTAAGGGAAGAGGATCTAGGTTTCTTGCTTGACAAAAACCAGGACATAAGGAACACAGGATTTTCACAGATGAAGGTGGGTCTATTTTTTGACACATCTAGTAAGACATTTGAGGGCTTAGCTGAGTTGGGCATAAGATGGTCTGCAGTATACCAGGTCACCCTGCAGCCACAGAAGTAGATGATGTCAATTAGGGAAATACATAGATGACGGAACTGGAATTGTGGATCCGTGAAATGACATGGAGGATCAGCCTGAGGGAATGGAAACTGCAGGTCAAAGTTTTATGTGAACCCTGAGTATCAGAACAGCAGAGTTCAATAAGTGAAGAAGGCTTGGGTAGATATAACAAGAGAATCATTACGAACATCAGATTCCCTAGAGACTGAGCTACTGAAACACGAAGGAAACATACTAATTTTTTAAGACATGGTTTCTTTTTGTAGCCCTGGCTGTCCTGGAACTCACTCTTGTAGAGTAGGCTGGAGCCAGAGTAGTCAAGGACGCCATGAGAGCACAGCCTGGGGGGGAATCAACTAAGCGGGACTTATGGGGACTCACGGAGACTGAAGTAGCAACCTCAGAGCCTACATGGGTCTGCACTACGTAGTCTGCATATATGTTATGGTTGTTGGCTTGGTGTTTTGGGGGGACTCCTGACAGTGGGATTGGGGGGTGTCTCTTACTCTTTTGCCTGCTTATTTCCTCCTACTGGGTTGTCTTGTCCAGCCTTGATGTGAGGATTTGTGCCTGGTCTATGGAGGCCCAAATTACTCAAGGTCAGAGAATCTGAGCTTGTTTTACCCAGTAGGGTTGCATGAAGGGATGATTGGACCACGGACATGGTTACCAGGTGCTTGTAAGGGTCTACACTTGGCTGTATCTAGCAAGGGGGAGGTCTTTTGCCCTGCCCCTTGTCATTGCTATTAAAAAGCCCCTTTGAATAAAGTTCTGGGCCATTGGGTATTGACCCAGGTCCTCCCAAGGCTATCCTGTGTTTCTGTCTTTCTCCTCTTTGCTATCTTTCTATCTAAAAGTTTCTTATCCCTCTCTCCTCAAGGGTACCCTGGAAAGAGTGGGGGAAGTCCCCCACACTGGTCTTATTTTATCTTGTTGTGCTGTGTTCGGTTGACATCCCTGGGAGGCCTGCTCTTTACTGGGAGGAGACAGGAGGCAGGGGTAGTTCATCTGAGAGTAGTGGATCTGAGAGAGAGGGAAACTTGGAGGAGTGGAGGGAAGGGAAGCTGTAGTTGGGATGTATTGTGTGAGAGAAGAATAAATAAAAATAAAATAACATTAGATGAAAGACATACTGAGATCGAGTATCTTGACAGCCATTGGTTATTTTGTGGCCGTGCTTTCACTGTGTCCTAGTGACAGTGGACAGACTTTAGGACTCCAAGTCATGATTGCATTGTAAGGAGCCATTGAATACTCTTATGCACCAGACATCTCTCTGTAGTGGCACATGGGGGCATATATCTGAGGAGTAACTTCTGTTTTTCCAAGGTCACTCAACAGGTAGCTGTAGTTTTAAAACACATACCATTTCCAGTAACATTTACAGTGAAGGAGAGAAAGAGGTAAGAGAAGAGGAGTGTGTTTTTTATTTGTTTTCAAGATCAGTTAGACTTGAACATATTGATTGACTAGAGAGCAAGTGGTTCTCAACCAGTGGGTCTCAATCCCTTTGAGTAAGATTGAATGACCCTTTTACTTAGATGGTTCACCTAAGATCATCTTCATATCAAATATTTACATTATGATTAGTAACAGTGGCAAAATTACAGTTATGAAGTAGCAACACAAATAATTTTATGGTTGGGGGTCACCACAACATTAGGAACTGCATTATGGCGTAGCAGCCTTATAAAGATTGAGAACCCCTGGACTAGAAGCTGAGGCATGTTAGAAACAGATGTTAGAGAGGCAAGTGAATAAAAAAAATAAGTATAAACAGAGTGGCATAAGAGAATAGTATTTACTTATTTTTAAAAAGTTAAACATAGAAGCCAGGCATCGTGGTACATTAATGTAATGTCAGTACTTGGGAGGGTAAGACAGGAGAATTTTGAGTTCCAAGCCATCCTGAACAACAAAGTCAGGCGGTGTTGCAAAAACATGGAGAAAAGCAAAAGTTTGTCTTATTTCAGTAAGAGGCGGACATGTAGTAGTACAATAAGGAGTGGGGAAGAAGGAGGGGGGATGTGGATGAGCTTCTGGCTGAGACAAATAGTAACATCTTGGAACCAAAAATTAGTGGAAAGAAAAGGCCAAAATATCTAACTAGATTTAATAAAATGATGGATTTCCTAATTGGAAAAAGTAAACAAATTGACTATTTCTCACTAGACACAAGCCAGGCTGGAAAGTTAAATCCAGCTGTTTGTTCAGAGTGCAGTTAAATAGACAAAGGGACAAATTTGGAAAAGAGAAGGTAGAGCAGTTAAGTAGACAAAGGGACAAATTTGGAAAAGAGAAGGTAGAGCTATCTAGAAGAAATTTCAGAAGGTAATTAAAAGAATGACTCTGACCAACTTGCAAAAAAATAGTAATGCATGAAACATTTCTGAAGGCTGCTGGAGAAAGGAGAGTCAGTTTTCTTCAGTGATGTTGCCTCTCTTAGGTTGCCCGTATAGTTGTGGATGACTCTAAACACAAGCACATAAAGATAATACTTATTGGACTCAGTGGACTGCAAAGGAAATAAAAAGAAGAGGAGTGTATGGAGTTGGGAAGGAGCTGTGGGGGGTTGGGGAGAGGTTAGAAGGGAAAGGAGATAGATATGAGCAGCATACACTGTGTATATGCATTACATTCTTAAAAGCTAGGTAGGTGAAACTGAAAAGCACGTATAGACTTGAAGAAAGATGGAATTTCATATCTAAAACTCACATTAACTCACAAAAAACATGGAATAAAGTTGTGGTTATTACAGATGAAGACCAGAAAGGAAATATTTGAAAACATCATGGAGAAGACACAGCTCACCTATGCAATAGGTTGTGCCACTGGCTTACAGATTTTTCCTTGTCGCCTTTATCAGTGTGGGCTGTGTACACTTCCCTAGATGTTTTCACTTTCTGCTTGGCTAGGTGATTGGTTTGGCCAATGGAACACAGAAAGAAAGAGAATGCGTAAGCGTTAAGTCCAAAGCCATCTCCAAGTGAAACCATTTCTGAATGATCTCTTTGTAGACCAGTTCTCCAATCTAGTTCTTCAAAAGATGACGGGACCAGACTTGAGCCAAAACTGAAAGCTTAGTATCCAGTAGTTCTGGATAAATTTGACCAAAATAGACTGAACTGATATCAGTTTAGAGCCTGGTGAGTATGAAATGAATGATTGCCATTTAAGTCACTGAGATTTGGGTTGTGATAAGACATGACTGGAGCAGAGACCACAAAGAAACTAACAATAGGTTTTTTCAAAAAATAACAAAAGCAGAAGGAGTAATATCTTAAAATGTAGATGACTAAAACAGCCAACTTATTCCACCCAGGTAGACAATCTTCACAATTTTATATATACCCACACACTCTTTCACATACTTATGTGCATTGTTATAGAGAGTGTTAATTAATTTGTGTGTAAGGTGGTATCCACAACATCAGAAGATAAAACAACAAAGAAGGAAAGGATGGCTAAAAGCTTGCCAGATGGTGGAAATCAACTTTCTATCAGTCTGTCTAATAAACAGAAGTGTATCATACCTGACTACTAAATAAAGGTTTATTGAAATTTAAAAACAAATATATAAACAAACATCTTGGGTGTTGCTAAGATAGGACACAGCAGTGCCAATGAATGAGAATTTTTCTAGATAGTTAGCATGAAATAAAAGGCAATAGAGGGCTAGGGATACAGCTTGGTAGAGAGTGTGCACAAGACATAGGTTTTATCCCTGCAATTGAAAAATAAAGTTGAAAACAATAAAGAATAAAAACCACAAGACCAAGATAAAGCATCAAATTCTAACCCAGTTTAACCAGGCTCTAACATAACTTGTGTAAAGATGGATTGATGTAGTTATAGATCATAAATAATAATGGAGATAAATCTACTAATTTATAGCCACTATATACTTTTGGTATATAACAATATAACCTCAAATTATCTAATGAAGAATTTCAAGGGGAAGTAGCCAAATAATAATTATACTAGTGTATCTTAACATATTTAATAAATGATTTAACTGACAGATTATTATGCTCATAGAAGATCTTTAAAATAAAATCAATAAATGAACCTTAAAAATGTAGAGCTTGTCCAATGAGACGTAATGTTACTGAGTAGATGATGTTCAGAAAGCTATTATTCTCTGATGACTTGTGATTGATATATAAATTTACATACAAATAGCCAAATACTTTACGTGGAAGGGAAGCTAAAGTTAAATAATTTTTTGATTAATGCATGTCAGTAGAAATTAAAATGTGCCAAAAAATTAAAGTAAAATGAAAATATTGCATGAAGTATCATGGGAAGATGGAGGTGCAGCTCAGGGTTAGGGAACACTGTGTCTATAACTGAAAAAGAGCCACTTTAAACTATCACATCAGGAGACTCAGGAACTTGAAAAATAGTTCAAGCATCCAACCTAAAAGCTAGAAGGTAGGAAAGAATTAAAGAAGGAATTATGGAGACAGTAATAATATTCTACATCAATAACAGAGTCAGTAGAAAAGTTTAAGGAAAATAAATTCCAAGCTGGTCGGAGCTAACCGAAGAGGCCCTGGCTCAAAAGACAACTAAACAAAATAAATAAATAAAAATGAAAATTAAAAGATTCTTATTTTATTTTACTATCTATCTGTATCCCTTTTATTTATTTATTTTCATAATATATATTCTGAACATTTTTCCCTCCATCACCTCCTTCCGGATACTCCCTATCCAACCTTGTGTTCTTTCTCTCATTCAAAATAAATTACAGAAACAAAAATCAAAACAAACAAACAAAAAAACCCAATAAGACAAAAACTGCTAAAACCAAAGAAAACAAGATGCTCTCCCACAAAAATCCACCGAGTTCATTTCGTGTTGCCCAACTACTCCTGGACCTGGGGCTTGCCCTGGAGTGTGGTTGATATACACGACACTCCATGCGGGGGGGGGGGGGGGGGATGACTGATTTTCTACTTTGCCCTCAGGTATGAATAATAACAAATGGTGCCAGTCAACCTGGATGGCTCCATGTAGAAGAATGAAAATAGATCCATATCTATCTCCCTGTACAAAGGCCCCCTTTTTTAAACAAATGAATAAAATAAAGACAGATATTATAAATTCAGGATAAAATTGAAAAGAAATGTATTCATAGAGTGTAAAATTGTAATATAACACATTAATAGCAATAAATTAGTCAATTGTTGTAAGATTTATAAGTTTCTAGAAAAGTGTATAGGGCAACTGAGAAGAGCTGGGAAGGGGAGAGGTGGTCCTCCACAGGCAAGAGCATACCAATTGCTTGTTTAGTGTCAGATGATCAGCCCTGAAAACACACATACAAGTACCATATAGCTGAACATGCCCTATTTAGGAACATATATGTTTGCAATAACAATTAGTAAAAAAAGGCCATGAATTTTAAAGAGAACCAGGAGGGGTATATGGAATGGTTTGAAGGGAGGAAAAGAAAGGGAGAAACATAATTATATTACAATATCAAAAATAAAATAATCTATATCATAAAAAGAAAAATGTAAAGAATAAAGACCAAGTAAGGATGGAATTAAGTGGCTAATCAAAAATGTTTTCTTCCAAAATGATCTATTTTTTGAATTTATTTAAACTGAAAGGGAAGTAACCTATGCTATAAAAACAAAACTATAAGTTATACTTAATAAAGTTGAAATTAAGTTATTAATTGTGGTGATTTGAAAGAAAATGGCCTCCATAGGCTCATAGGGAGTGGTACTATTAGGAGACATGGCCTTGTTGGAGTAAGTGTGACCTTGTTGTAAGAAGTGCGTCACTGGGGGCTGGGATTTGAAGGCTCAGATGCTCAGTCCAGGTCCAGTGTCACTCTCTGTTTCTGCTGTCTACAGGTCCAGATGTAGAAATCTCGGCTCCTTGTGCAGCACCATGTCTGCCTGTGTGTTGCCATGCTTCCCATCATGATGACAATGGACTACATTTTCTGAACTGTAAGTTAGCCTTAATTAAATTTTTTCCTTTGTAAGAGTTGCTGTGGTCATGGTGTCCACTGAGCACCAGCAGTTAATCTAGTTGGCTATCTTACATGTTCCAACCTGTTCTCTTCATATCTATCCTTTTTGATCAAGTATGTCTATTGTTTTAAATTAGTAAGCTAAGTCCTACAATGTTTCACTGAGATCTTTCCAAGTTTATTTACCTGACATTTGCATAAGTTTGATAAAGGTTTTATTCTCCTTTGGAGTAGATGTAGCCCAACACTTTATGGGTATCAAGATAAAACTTAATGTTCTGCAAATATCACCCCTTAAACAAGAGTTATCTTTTCAAGAGAACACATACTCCAGGTGTTCCTTGAAACTGCTTTGTCAGGAAATCCTGAGTTATTCAAAGCTGTGATGGCAAAACTGTGATCAGCAAAACATACAAAAATGATTTTCTTTTTGGTATTCAATGATTTTGATCCATTATTTGTCTAGAGTTACATGACATGATGTAATTTTATTTTGAAATTTTGATGATTTTTTTATTATTAAGAAATTTTCTGTTCATTTTACATACCAACCACAGATCCTCCTCTCCTCCCTCCACCCCCCCCCC